>JABWIB010001148.1:67660-84310 GCA_016617825.1 Platyplectrum ornatum
CGAATTGGTCCGAATTGAAATCCCGAGGACAATTCGAGGCTTAGTAAATACCCCCCAATATGTTGTGTATGAGAGATAAAAGCGATCCTAATAGAAAAACATTGAATATAGTCCAATAATCAGGAGTTTCACATATTACTTCTTGGTTCTGGTTATCACGTGGCTTCTCCTCTCACTGTTTCATAGAACAAAACTTTAGTCTTCTGACTTTCCTCGAGTATGCTTGTGTGTTTCGGACTCCACGGACCTTCATAGTAGTCGTTTGGTTATCCTCGTACCCTGCCCATGTGGTTCCTGGGTCCCTGTCCCTGGAAATCTTCTCTTGCTCCTTGTTCTTTGCCCGTTGCATTTAGATCCCAGCACTAGCCAGCGAGCCTATGCCCAGTGACTATGCCCATCACCACCATTAGTAGTCAGAGTCTGTGGCTGTGGTGTATAGCAGAACAAGTGCATTTGATACATAATAGGAAGCGCTATAAATGGATCTGCCAGGTTGTATGGTAGAAGTGCTCAGTGCTCAGTATGATTCAGTCACACAGCAGTATTAATAGCCTAGCGGAGGCTAATTTTATCTAGTCTGGAGAGATGCTTTTTAAGGGAGCACTTGAAATTTTGGAGAATAGCGGGCGGATAGTCTTAATGGGCATGGAAGGTTATTCAAGAGAGTGGGTGTTTCTTAGACCCATGATCCGTCTGCCATTTGGTATTGCTCATGTTATAAATAGAAATACTTCTGGATTTGTTCTCATATACTTTGTATTATTATATTATGCTTCCTGTTTTTTGGCTCCCGTATGACGCTTAAGCTGTATATCTAGCACTGAGTTCTGGCTACAATGACTACTACTTCTAGGTCAGTGAACCCATGTACCAAAGAGAGGTTTGCATGCCAGCTGAGATGTACGTACCACTGCTTTAGGGAAAAGTCTAGACCTGTCCATTGCTTTACTGATAATATACCCCTAATTTTATATCACTGAACCATTCAATGAAGTGGAATGGGCGCCTCGAATACATATTGATCGCATGTTTTTCATTCGCACAACATAGAGGTGCATATAAAAAAAACCTGCATATACTGGCCGTAATAAATTCAATAAGTACCGTAATAAAATGGGGGAAATCACAAATGACGGTTTTTCCTTTCTTTATAAATAAATAAATAAATTGGGTCCGATGTGTCTTAAAATGGAAAAAATTAGGGAAAAAAATTGCACATTTGAAACTCATTAGCACGTTGTTTAAAGTTTGGACATGAAGGGGTATATTTACTAAGCGGTGAGATTGCAGTGAGATTGAAAAGTGGGGATGTCAGATTCAAGCTCTCAGTTTCATGTTACACACTGGAGAATGTGAACTCAAATCTGATTGGTTGCTATGGGCAACATCTCCACTTTCCAATCTCACCGCTTAGTAAATATACACCGAAATGTTTGTTAGATATGTTTTTCACATCAATGCTCTGTACAATTTTTATTTTCAATCTAACTACAATTATAGTCACCAGAGCTAATTCCCAAGGCACTACGAAATGTCTCATGTGAATTGGACACCTGATGCTTGTGATATGCTGAGCACATACTTGAAAAGCAAACAACAGAATATATTTTGTAAAGTCAGACCAATGGAGAAATGCACAACCAGCAAAGGATTCTTAAGCTGGCCACACACACAAGATGATTTTTAGCCCAATTCCACAATTGTAGTGAATGGTCGACTTAAAGGGAAGAAATATTGGCCAAAACGGGAACATACAGAAACCGGTTCATACAGACAATAATAATGTATTAATACAGACGTGTAACATATATGTGCTGCTTTTTAATATGAAAACTGACCAATCAGATACTAGATGACATTCTCCAGTATGTAATATCAAAGTGATTAGTTGCTATAGGCAACATCCCTGCGTTTCCTTTTCTGCAGTTTAGTAAATCTGGGCCCTGGGCTTAATAAGATGTAAGGTTTTGCAAAAAGATCCTAAAACAAGCACTTCAAATGTATCAAACTCTGAAACCTCAACACGTATACATATACACTGTGCATATACGTACAATACCTATACTTACAGATACAAGTCATACCCACTTGTATGAAGTACATAGGACCCAGTGTTCAGTGTAACAGACAAGTCCTGTTTTTTTTGCCATTCAGTAAATGAAAACACAAGCACACATTCATGAAATACATAAGCGGTTGTACTAGTGAGTCTGCTCCATTCAGCACAGACCAGCGAGTGTCCCTTCAGTTTACTATAAACATTTGGGGATCATGTTACAAGATGAAAGCGTCAAGGAACACCATAAAGGGGCTTTTATCCAAGTTACAAGTCTTTACGGTGCCTTATGCATATTGTATTATATACATTTTGGTGTGTGTATGTATATATATATATATATATATATATATATATATATATATAAAATAGTGGAGGGGCCCCGTTGAAAGGTTTGCTATGGGGCCCAGCCTTTTGTAGTTACACCCCTGATGAATGAGACCGAATACACATTGTGTGGACATGGCGCTTATGTATCAGGATACACTCTGATCAGTCCTTGTTTCCTTGATGGAATGTTGTCCGTCATCGTAATAGAACAACACGCCTGCATACGCAGTGTACTCATGGTGGATGAGGGTAGGTATTTAAATGGTACAGTAAGTTCTTATAAACATGCTCCTTTCATGAGGAGGGAAGGTCGGGTACATGGTCCTGTGCATGCGAGGGGAGTGGAATACCCTCTCACGTAAGGAATTTAGGATTGCACTGTTGTACCTTTTCTCTGCTGTGGAGGAGGTTCCATACGACTATGGGAGAGATGAACAAAGATGTGTTGAAGCTTGTAAAGTGGAAATGGGCAGCTGTTGGCGTAGCACTCATTATGCATCTATCTACCATTTGTTGGAACATTAATGTAAATGAAGTTTTGAGAAACTTTAGTAATTTCACATTAATATCATGGTCCATAAATCTGTGAAGGCCTAATTTCCATGGAAGATATCATCACCTGACATCACACTGATTTCATTGTTTCGTTTCTGTATACAAAGGTCTGCGTAATACCACAAATATAACATTATAAGTGCAATCATGCTGTTTGCAACCCATGTGTGTGAGGGGAATGAACTCTTCTTTCAAACAAGGAAACCTACCCTAAAATCCACCCTCTAGAGCTTTAAAAGCACTTCAGCTACTCCGTATAAAGCGTAGGCACAGGCAGCACTTTACCCGATCTTACAGAGCAGCATCAGCGATGTGACAGGCTGACCGCGCTACGAAGGGGGAGCAGGGGGCTTCGCCCCAATGTTCCAATGCCTATGGTCCTTGCATAAAACGGGAATGATGAGGAAGTAAGGATTGCATGTAAGGACTTAACCCGTCCTCCCTGTACGACTACCACAGCCCCCTCTTGTCTTGTGTGCCTGAAAAACGTGTCCATCCAGGTCAATGTTAAGCTTCCCATTACAGTGTGGATTTGTTGGAGCCAGATCTGTAATGGAATATCATAGAGTGCTCATGGGAACCATGCAGACATTTCTGCTCCTTGCAAGGGATCTGGTTCATGGCGACCAAAGGAGCATTTATTCAAGTTGAGCTAGGAAATTTCACCTTTCAACCTTTATCTGTTTTCAGTTTACACTTGCCACCCCCTGCAGTTCATTGTTTGGTTTTGCCCAGGTCTACACTTACACATAATTTACTCTAACTCCCAAACTCTGGATCAGCCTCACGGTTATACAGTTTAAAAGATCGCTGGGCACAAGCAAAGTGTTTTCTATGAATGCAACATTAAAGTTCACGCTCGCCGCTCACATTGCAACATGATTTAGCTCCGCTCTAACCTTCCACCTAAAAAGGTGCAACTCTACATCATCATCAATAGAAATGGGCTGACCCAGAGTGTGGGAGTAAGGGTGACACAGGTAGACCTGGGCAGAACCAAACATTCAGCTGTAGGGGACAGAAGTGTAGACTATGAAAACAGAATTAGAGTTGAGCTAAAGTTTTTTTTAACTCAACTCTAATCATCACATGAAATTGTATGAGTTCTTCCAGTTGTTTTCTCTGCATGCAGGCAGTATTCAGGGTGAGAGCATACCCTTGCACTGCCCCCAGCCAGCACACATAGAGGTTAACATGGTCCGAAGGAGTAAGCCTAGAGGTAATCAACAACTTCTTCCCGCCCATTCTCGCGAGATCTCCGCCTCCCCACACTGCTGGAAACGCGACAATTGGTGGCCGCCGGAGCCGAGCCAATTGGCTGACGCGCCCGGCCAATCGGCGACCAGCGGAGGGATGCGCGCCGACCAATGGCAGCCGAGGATTCGTGTAGGCGGTGCCCGCCCACAGGTAGGACGGCCACTGGGTGAGGGGCTCCGCTCACAGCGCCTCAGTGCTTCAGCTAGAAGGTTCTTGAGGTAAGCGAGGACGCAGCGCGGCGAAGCCATTACGCCGTATTCACTAATTAACGCAACGCGATGGCTTAATGACCGGCCGCTGAGTCTCCGCAGCCGGTTAATTGTCTGTTAATTAATTATTTTGTCTCCTCCCCCTTTAACCCCCATTTTTAATTAACTCCTCGGTTTGTGCCTCAGGTTCCCCGGCTGGAGGGTGTCTCCCGCTTGGTTGAAAGGGTGTTTAAATCCCGGCCCGCTCGGCCCGTGTTCAGTGTTGTGGCCAGCTCTGCGCTGTGCCGTCCATCCCCGCGGTGTATCCATTGCTTCATCCTGCCTCCGTTCATCGCACCCGAGGGCGAGCAGCGTTGTGTTTATGTCTTTATTGGACGAAAACGGTGAGTACCACGTGACGTGTGTGCGGGATGGCGGGGGGACGCGGCGGGATGTGGAGGTAAAATGGCGGCCGCGCCTCGTGACTGGAGGACGTGACGCAGGTTGCTGGGGAGCGGGCAGGGCTGGTAAGTGTGGTGGCGGTGGTAGAGAAGCGGGTGGAAGCGGGCGAGTCCGGGGGGGGGTGTACGGTCATGTGACCGCGCTAAGGGGCACTCGGGCTGCTTTCCAGGCTGTGGGTGCGCTGGATGTGGCGACGGCCCTGGAGGTGAGGTGCGCATGCGCGCCTGGCAGGGCTGACTCAGTACTGCAGTTGTGAGTCATGGGGAGCTCTCCCTCCCCCGTGTGTGTGTGTGTATTCCCCGGCCTACACCTTCTGGGGCTGGCGATGCCTTTATTCCCAGTGATGGGCCTGCCTGCATAGGTGCCGGTATCACTGCAGCCTGTGGCTCACACATGCCTGGGCTGCACATGGAGTAGGAATCCCGGTGCCATATGGCAGCCATGTGCTGTGCTTTATAGCATACGATCACCTTATGTCACAGTAAAGCTTAAGCTGGCCACACACTGGGGCGATTATTGCTCCCAGGACGACTTACACACACTAGGATGATTTGGATGGGGAGGGAAGACCTGTTATCACTGGATGGGATGCCTGTCAATCACCTCAGGGCTTCTCTCTCCATTTATAATCATCTCCCCTCCATTGGCTGTGGATGTCCAGTGCAGGGCCTCTGGTGAGCATTGGGTGTCTTGTGTTTTTTCATCTGTGACTAGGATCCAATTTGGGAGTTTTCCTGTTTGACTTGGGGGAAGAACTAAATGACTTGTAGCTCGTTCCACGATAGTTGTGGATTTGAGCTGGTCATCCTGGTTTGAGGTCAGCTTATTTCTTCTTTTTAGATGGGTAAGTTTGTCCCATGATGCAACCTGTAAATCTGGTTTAAGGGGCTGTTGATGTAAATGAAGAGAACAATGCAGCCTCATTGCATATCTATTGAATCTCTAGATCTCGTTGCAAGCTGTTACACCTGGGGCTCAGTGTCTTGTAAAGGTTTCTGGATAACAAGTCATGCAGATTTGAGAACTCAAAATGAACACGTCATTGGTAGATACTGGGGGGGGGGGCTGGATTACTTGGTGCAGTGTTCACCAATGAAGTTTATAACTATCGATACACATTCAGTTTAGATTAGCGAAAGCTCTGTGTTTTGTGGCATGAGGTTTGGAACTTGTTTACTGTGAATTGGTAAATGACTGTTTGAATTGTATTTTATTTAAATAAATTGTTAAAAGCTGGTGACTTGATACTGTACTTTCTGTACTCTTATCAGACATTTTACACTAACCGTCCGTAATGTAGCATGCCGTCTCTATTTCATTAATGTGTGTTTTGGCTCTGTGTCCACTTGTGCTTAAAGTTTGGATATCATGTAAACTTTTTTGTATGGCGGCTCTTTTTAGGGGAGCAAAGAGAAATCTTAATTGTTCTTAATTTCCTCCCTCTTCAACAGAGCTGTTGCGCAGCCATTGGTACCTGTATTGGGGAAACATAGCATACAAACAAGAAGCTCACAGCCTCGGTGGCGAAATTATTTTCATGTCAGAGACCGAGAACTCTTGCAGTCGTTTATGTCATCCAGTCTTCTCCAGACAGAAGATACCAAAAAGTTGCAATCAAAGATCTTTTCCTCTTATTGAAAGAGCTAATAATAAACAAAGATGTCTGTCAACGTCAACCGCAGCGTTTCCGATCAGTTCTATCGGTACAAAATGCCCCGTCTGATTGCCAAGGTAACATTTCATTGCTGTTTGGCACAGTATTAAAGACTTAATCATGACTTTGAAATAAAATGTAACTTTTTAATGTCTTTTCAGGTAGAGGGCAAAGGAAATGGAATAAAGACAGTAATAGTCAACATGGTTGACGTTGCAAAGGCGCTTAATCGGCCTCCAACGTGTAAGTTAAAAGTTTTTCTGTTCGTTATTTGGTCATGTGAAAAGGGCAATTTGCACATATGTTTGCCTTTAACACGGGTATTTAAGTGGCGCGTTCTAGCTAATGCAGTTTATGATCAATGACAATGTGTATCATGGATGGGAGTGTTCTGGAGACCTGCCATTATGCCTTATTACAGTAGATAAGGTTTCATGTTACTGATGTTTTGGCCTCTGACATGAATTTGATTGAAGTGGCTGCTCTAGAATGTGGGCAAGGTGACAAGTCTTCAGCTTTATTGCCACATTGATTATTGTGATGTCTTCTCACTTACAATAGCGGGTTCTGTATGCTTGTCCAATGTGGTTAAGCTTTATTTGTAATGTATTCTGGTCTCTTTAATAATCATTGTTTTGTGTGTTTGCCATATGTGTTTTAATACTGAACATGATGATTGCATTCTGATGCCCTGACTGCCACAAATCATTTGTTTTCCTCTTGTCCCGTGTGAATGGTTATCACAGATAAACTGTTGTACACCTTGTGAGCAGGCCCTGAAACCTCCAGTTCCTATTAACCTTTGTTTTGTAATGTGTTTTTGCTGTTAATTTATGGTGCAAATGTAAGACCATTTTGCTGAGTTATAGTTGGTTTTGTGTTTAACAGATCCCACCAAATATTTTGGTTGTGAGCTGGGAGCACAGACCCAGTTTGATGTTAAGAATGACCGTTACATTGTCAATGGATCTCATGAGGCAAATAAGCTGCAAGACATGTTGGATGGATTCATTAAAAAGTTTATTTTATGTCCCGAGTGTGACAATCCTGAAACTGATCTGGTAAGTTTATCATGTTGTATTGACACTTTAAACACAGATGGGGACACTATTAGTTACTTGTGTAAATGGCTTTCTATGAACACTGTCCTTCAACTTTTTGGGTTTGATTGATAAACCGCACAAGGCCAATATTATCTTGCAATTTGCAACATTCTTCTATTGTACTGTGTGCACAGACACTACTCTTGTTATACCCTGTTCACATTCACTCAAATTAGCTGTTCGGTGGGGTTTTTTTTTAATGAAAAAGCTGACTTCTGAACTGAAAGCTGGTGTTCAGAGCCTGCTTATGTTGTTTGGCCCTCCTATCCAGCTTTTTCAGTCAGTGTGAACACTACATAGCTGGCTTTCCTCTCCCATTGTGTATGTGCAGTGTTGATTGACTCACACAGTCGGCTATTTCCAGCACAACACTGCCTGTCTCTCCCTCCTCCCCTTATGTAAACAATCACAGCACATTTTCTGAGTAATGTATACTGGTAGCAAAAAGCAGGGTACAATGTGAACAGTACGTTTACAAAGAAAAATGGCTTTTTCAGCTTATCTGAGCTTTTTCAAGGCTGGTATTGTGAATGGGCTATTAGTAAGCCATTCACAGCAAAGTGTCTTACTAACTATCCTTTTCTTGTTCTTGCAGCATGTCAATGCTAAGAAACAAACAATAGGAAATTCCTGTAAAGCCTGTGGTTACCGAGGCATGCTGGACACAAACCATAAACTCTGCACTTTCATTCTTAAAAATCCGCCAGGTAAGTGATTGGTGTGCCTGGTCTGTTTAATTTAGCTGTAAAGAAGACTTGCACTGTACAGTAATCAATTCTGCAACCGTTCTGTTTGCAGAAAGCACAGATGGTGGTTCAGGCAAAAAGAAGGAAGATAAAAAGAACAAGAAGCTCAAAGAAAATGGTTCTGTAGCAAACAATGATACAGCTGTTCTGGCTGATCTTAATCCTCCACATGCGGTAAGATGGTGTGAAGTCTCTTCTATTTACTGTTTGTGCAGAGTGATTAGAATATCTGATCTGTAGATGTATTTTAACAGGTTGTGGGGCTCCACTTCCAACCGTGTGCTTGTATTGCATATGTAAACTGCTAATATCCTAATTAGGTTATTGAGTGTGGACTTTCTCCTAAACCTGTGTGTCTTCAAAGGAGGACGATGATGACGAAGACTGGGGTGAAGACACCTCTGAAGAGGCTATGAAACAAAGAATGGAGGAAATAAGTGACCATGCAAAGAATCTCACTCTGAGTGAAGACCTGGAGAAACCTGTAGAGGACAGAGTAAATCTGCTGTTTGACTTCTTAAAGGTTTGTCTCCAAATCATACTTACTGATTACAGCTTAACACTTTGTGACATCTGATTCCTTGTTACTGGGCTCTATACAGTTGGCTGCTGTATCTAATTCTGTGTTTTCTTACAGAAAAAGAAGGAAGAGGGTGTTATCGATTCCTCCGATAAAGAAATTCTCGCTGAGGCCGAAAGACTCGACATAAAAATCTTGGCTCCTCTGGTTCTAACAGAAGTTCTGTTTGATGACAAAATAAGAGAACAGATCAAGAAATACAGACGACACTTCCTTCGTGTAAGCTGCCTTTATAGTCCTGGTAACAGGTGCTCCGCTGCCTTTATGCTGCAGCCTGTAGAGGAGCAGTAAATACATGAAGTGATAAATGTGTGACAGCCGTTGTTGACTGGTTTCTCTGGCACAGAACAGCTGGGGATCTTTACTCCTGTGACAGAGTTGAGACCTGACTTTAACAATTGCCATTAGTGGTCACAAAATGTATAAGTTGATCATTGGGGGGAAAATGAATGAATTAATGAGGTAACTTTCCTCTTCACCTGCAGTTTTGCCATAATGATAAGAAAGCACAGAAGTATCTGCTGCATGGCTTTGAGTGTGTTGTGGCTATACACCAGGCCCACCTTCTATCCAAAATCCCACATATCTTGAAGGAAATGTATGACGCAGATCTCTTGGAGGAGGAGGTGATCATCAGTTGGGCTGAGAAGGTATAGTGACATTCATTGCCTGTTATGGTGCAATATTTACATTTGTGACTTCCATTGTTCTAAGCCTAAATGTCCTCATTCTGCCCCTCCTAGCCATCCAAAAAATATGTCTCTAAAGAGCTTGCCAAAGATATTAGAGCGAAGGCAGAGCCCTTCATCAAATGGCTGAAGGAAGCCGAGGAGGAGTCTTCTGGTGAAGATGAGGACGATGATGAGAATCTGGAGGTGAGACGCCGTCCTGGATGTTCATTATGTCTGAAAGTCCTTATACTCAGGAAGCAGACAGGAATATATGGATTTTTGTACCCTTTATTAATTAGTTGTTGTCTCCACAGGTCGTTTATTCCACTTCGGTGAGTGTTCCTAAAGTGGAGACCGTGAAGACAGCTGTCGAGAAGGATGATGACATTGATATTGATGCCATTTGAAGTGATTAGCTTGAATTGGCGGTTCACTTCTGCTTTTTATGCCTGAAGTGCGACATGTATGTGATTAAGCTGTGCTAGCTGAACATCATGCTACGCTTTTGTACGCTTAGTTTCTTTCTACTGTGATTTGTTCTTGAATTACTGAGCTTCACTAATTAAAAGTGCAAAATGAAAGGAACAGTCTTGGTTTTGTCTATAGCATGATCTTCTTGTTTTAAACTCAAGTGTTTACTGCAAATTTATACATTTGTGAATAAAGGTTTTTGTTTTTTTTGGTCACTTATTCTCTTTATTAGGAGTCAGTCAGGGTTGTTGGTAAATGTAATAAATCAGTGATGACAAACTCATCAGTGACGTTTTATATCTTGGGATTCAGATTGTGTATCAATATAAAGGCTTTAATGGTGGGCCTTACAGGAAAGCTTTGTGGTGTGATCACTGAGGCTCCACTCCAGATGCTGGTTACAAAGTGTTTAAAGTGTTGTACTTAATATAGTTTGATGGGAATTACTCTGAAGTGTCACTACTTGGAGCACATCTGATTCATGCCCTTCTATATACATCCTTTGCTCCCCCTACTGGGATATGTGAACCATGCACTTCCTACAGCGTTCTATACAATATGCATGTTTGGACAGGATCTGAACACAAGTCTACATAGAGACTTGGCACCATCTTTCTGTACACAACCCTCTGGTCTTCACATGCCACTTAAAGTTCTCCGGCATCTGATAATCTAAACCAGGCTTGTCCAACCTGCGGCCCTCCAGCTGTTGCAAAACTACAATTCCCATCATGCTTTAACTGCTTAGACAGTTTATTCCTGACAAAGCATGCTGGGACTTGTAGTTTTGCAACACCTGGAGGGCCGCAGGTTGGACAAGCCTGATCTAAACCAAAGAACGTTATCACATGCTCATCTTTTTCACAATCTTTCAGGTTTGTTTAGATAAGTCATTGTATTTGGTATCCTGGGTACAGTCTTTCCCTAACGTCTGGGGGAATTGTGGAAGGTACCACACAGTCACATTATTATAATACCTATACCCCCTTGGCAAGCATATCATCATAGTCTGGTCCATTGTAAGAGATCCACTTTTATAGTCTTACTATGATATTAACCTGATGATTTACGATACGTTCCTCAAGTGATCAGCCTCTGTTTATGCTGAATGCTACCTGAGTTTCAGGCCTTGGACAAGAAATTGCATGTACACTATTGTGGATACAGCATGGGCTGCTCATGTAAGTGGATCGGAATCAGTACTCCATGTTAGGTGTATTTGTTTTTGCGTTTGTCTTTAGACGCTATGCTAGTTGTACAATTGTCCCCAAATCCAACCTACCAGTGTTTGTAGAATGTGTATGCTCGCATGATCAGATCGCTCATTTCAAATACGTACCTTCCAATGGATGCTTTGTCCAGTTCTGCTGGACACAATGAGTGTAACAGATTGGGGGTGTGCAGTCAGTGTGCTTATGTGTAGTGGATCAGAGATTACATATGCAAACTTGCTCTCCAGCAGTGAGTTCAGGGGAGGACCTCTAAAGGACAGTGTTTGCCAAGTTACTAGTAACTCAAATTAAGCACCAACCAGCACCACCATTCAGTCACTGCATAATGTTAACTAATACGTGTGGTTGCTGTCAAAGAGGATTTTCTCTATAGTTCATTTTTTTTTTTTATGCTTGGATTGGGCAATGCATAGGTCACTATAAGTCATGAGAGAATCTGGAAGAATATAATGGTAACATCGCCCTCTGTTGCTGATCAGTGGAATTGCAGGAACATTTTTCTAGAGCTGTTTACGGATAAATAAGCTGATTTTGGCCACACATTATATGAACTTCCACCTACTTCCCTGCCGATATGCCATATTATTGTGCAGTGTGTCCACTATGTGACATTGATGGCTGTCCAAATAATGAATGACCCCAATGATATATGGAATTTATTTCAACTATGATGAGACAGCAGACTAGTTCTAGATATAAGTTCATATGGTCCTGAAGTTTCTTGAAACGTTGCTATTGGTGTCCATACCCCAGATGTGTTGCATTAGGCATCAGTCACTGGTTACTAGGCGTTCATGCTTGTGGAGCCCATGTGTCCTTTTGTGGTTATTGAAGAAATGATCCTGTGGAGATGTCCTGACAGTGGAATGTGTGAATGTTAGAAGATATGTATTAGTAACTAAGGACCGGATCCTGCTCTCCTGTGCGCCTCTGTCACTCCCATCTCCGGGGATTGCAGGGGACAGCAATACTTATGCTTCTATACCTTCTGCTCTAGGTAACCTGGTACACCTGGATGCAGATCGGGCCCGATGTATTATGGCCGCAGACTTCTAGTACTGAGCATTACGGGGCTGATCCAGAGGTGCACTTACATTGTTTTTTAGGTGCAATTGTGGAGCTGAGCTAATCCATGTTGCAATGTGAGGGGTGCAAACAGTTTTCACAGTTTTATCGTGCCTCCCCTACAGCTGAATGTTTGGTTTTACCCAGGTCTGCACTTGCACCTGTTTTACCCTTACTCCCAAACTCTGGATCAGCCCCTAAAGGTCACATCCAGGGTTAAGATAGGCAGACATTGCAATGACAAAATTAAAAATAACACACATGGGACTCAAACACTCAGTATATAATTAACCACTGAGTTAGAAACGACTGAGCGGGAAAAGAATCTGTGACATAAATGCATCCAGGCAATGAGAAAGACAAGTCCGATGCGTGGCTGCGTAGGGGGAGGAGTTAGTAAAAAGAGAGAAGTCATTAATAGGCAATGGGCATGGCCCAACCTGGAATACAGTGTTCAGCTCTGGAGGCCGTTTTGCCAGTAGGGGGTATATTTACCAAGCAGGGAATTTGCTGGGGAATTGAAAAGTGGGGAAGTTGCCCATAGCAACCAATCAGATTCAAGCTTACATTCTCCAGTATGTAAAATGAAACTGAGAGCTCGAATCTGATTGGTTTCTATGGGCAACTTCCCCACTTTTCAATTCCCCAGCAAATTCCCTGCTTAGTAAATATACCCCTAGGACTGAAATACATTGGAGACTGCGCAAAGCAGAGTATTTAATTTAAAGGTTATTTAGGTAAAGGGTCAGATAATGTATAGGATCATTATGGCTTGAGATGGGCCATGTAGCTGTTATCTGCTGTTGCATTCTATGTTTCTGTGTATGCAGCCTTTCATGTAGCAAAGAGAGTCAATGTGGGCTACCTACCTTACAGCGTACGATCAGTCTCTAGATCATCCTATGACAGCCAGTATATAGTCATTCTGAACACAATGGACATTAATGCATCACATCACATCACGCTCAATAACGTGAAATAATTGCCTTTTCCATAACACAGTGAAGTACATACAGGTCACAAACAGCAGTATATCCTGAGATGTCAGGAGGAGCAGCCTCTGGAGAGCTATGCAGGGGTTATATACAGTTGCCAATGATAGAAGTAGCAAACCATAAGCCTTCAACATGAGCATGAGTAGAGGAATGTTTTTAGTAAAACTGACAGGGTTAAGGTCGGGTCAGGGGAACGAGTGCGGTAATGAGTGGAGATCAAGGCTCAGGAAGCCGTGGGTCTACTAAGCGACGTATTCAAGTCACTGGACCAGTCAGCCATTGTGAAGTCTCGAGTTACAGAGGAAATGTATTGAGTGGCATGGTATATGGCACAATCGGGTGTCGGTGGTAAGAGACAGCACAGAGGGAAGCATCCATCCATAAAGAGCAGATCGAAATGAGACCTTTAGTCAGGGGGTAGAAGGGGTATGAGGCCTCACCCAACTGGAATGCCAGAAGAAGACGGAGGCCCAGCCAGTAGCGTATAGTATGCTATGTACGCCATGGTGACATCAACGATGGGTACTCCTCCATTTTCTGTGGAATATAAATCATGCGGCCCAGTTTGGTAGGAACCAGCGGCACCCAGTTTGGGAACCACTCATGTAAGCTCAAAACTCTTAAAAGAGGTGAGTCCAGGAGACCTTACTGAAGGCCTTCAAGGCTCATCAGAATAGTGCAATAATATATAAATGATGTATACATAGCAAAGAGTTCATGTAGACCTTCAATTCAGGGGTAGGTTCTCAGGTGTTGTCAAACTACACGTCCCAGCATGCTATGTCTATGCAGTTAAAGCATNCTGGGACGTGTAGTTTGACAACACCTGAAGAGCTGCACGTTGCTTACCCCTGATCTATGCCATTCATAGTAGATGGCTTTCTACGCAGTGTCTTTTAGGTTGCTTCTCCGATGTGTTTCTCATTAATAGATCTGTGGTGATAATTGTTTCTGAATGTGTTTACTTCATTGTATTGTTCTTCGGAATTCTTCTGGCAACCGAAAGTACGAAAAAAAAACAATTTCAAGCGTCGTCTCTCATGTCTCTCTTTCCATTCTTTATGTTTATGGTTCCCTGTGGTCCTCCATATGGGAGTATTTCAGGAATACAATTATTAAAATAAAATAAAATATTCCAGTTGCCAAAACACATTGGTGTCATGTGAAGTTATGGAGTCATACGTGCTAATAATTAGCATGACGCTCAGTCGTGTATTGCACATCACCGGGGACGGACACGAGGAAAGGTTGGTAGCATCCAAATATAACAAATGACTCAAACTGCAGAAACACAGCAAGATACGAAGTGAAGGCTAGGCCGAGGAGTAAAAACATGACATGTATCTGGATTGAATAGCGAGCTTCATGTCTAGGACCACATCCAGACTTTTCCTAGGGTGGAAAACATATGGAAAATAGAGTGCAATCATGGTAGGTGGGGGGGGGAGGCATAGTACAGGAAGGCTTGGCTTCAGTCCTTACGTAGCTCCTCGCTGCGCCCTTATAAGTCAGTGCAGTGCGGAAAGCTTAAGGAAGTGTCTCCATGCGGATTCCTGTACACACAGGGGGAGAACAGAGCAGATTTCCGCACACCCAAAGCCGACAATTCCCGGGAGACTCCCGATTTTTGGGCAAGTCTCCTAGGGGCCGATTCAATCCCGTACGGGCGCACATTTTATTTCCATAGAGCTGCGTATAAAAAGGGCTGAATTTTCATAGATTCACGTAATAGACGTGAAATAGCGCACTTGGCGCTTCCGGTCTTCGCGGCAACCTAGTATCCTGGGAGATTCAGCCAATCTCCCGGCACCTGGGCTGCGGCAGTGATTTTAATGTAAACCAGTCTCCATCTATCCTAATTACACGTTCAGGGAGTGGAGCTTCAGGCATGATGGGCATAAATCACGCCATCCGCCCCTCCCTCGTGCTGTCGGCTCTTGGTTTCTCCCTCCCGGGTCCAGAATACAATAGTTTAAATCAAAGGGTTTATTCCTCTGATATTTCCATTATGATATAAAATGTGATGGACAGTCACCCGGTTGGCACCGTGCATAGGGACGCTGACGTGACCCAGGAGTGGGAATCTGGGTGTACCGGCCCTGGTTATGTTAGTCATTCCCCTTCACAGGGCCTTTCATTTTCATAGTAAATCATCGTTCCATATAAATGACATCACACAGGTAACCAGGATCTATTCAGCAAGTATCAGAGCATCTTCTATTTCATTCAGCTGGATTGTCTGTGTGATTCTCTGGTGAAACCAGTGTCAGTGAAGTGAGTTTCGCTGGTCTTTGCATTAAATAGTCCTCATGGCCGAGCTAGACACACCCATGGGTGGAGCTATCCACAGGACACACCCCTTTGGAGGCCACACCCCTTTTGTGAAGCGCTTGTCACAATCTCCCTGAAATTCATATGCAAAAGTAGCCAACCCTGAGATATATACTTGTCCTACACTGTCTAGATCCAACTCCCGACCACTCTGTTAAGTGCTAAGCACACACGACACCAATATTTGATCCCAGCAAGAGACGGCCTAATACCCAGGACAATATACAACATGGGAAAGGTCCCAATACCAGCAGCACACACTTCTCCTGAGGGACCAATACATCTTGCAGGACATCTACCGTGTTTCCCAGATAGTAAGAAGTCTTGTTTTTTTTTTGGTCCAAAAAAAGACCATAGGGCTTATTTTCAGGGTAGGTTTTATTTTAATTAACATTGACAGAGATTTATATAAACAGTCCTGCTTTTCTCCCCATCATGCCCCCCAGTCCTGCTTATATACCCTTCATGCCCCCCAGTCCTGCTTATATACCCATCATTCCCCTCAGTCCTGGTTTTTTTTTTGTTACAAACTGGGGAATTCGCTAGGGCTTATTTTCGGGGTAGGGCTTCTTTTTGGTGTAGGGCTTATTATCTGGGAAACACGGTATGCAGATAGCCTTTTTAGCTGACTGCAGTCTTTTCTCTGATTGGCTGGGTAACCTGTCAATCCTTTTTGTCAATCCATTTGGAATGGAATTTGTAATAACTACAAGTGAAAACCTATAAAACAAAATAGGGAATCCTGTATTACCAGGAAACCCTCTCTGCACTCCACAGATCCTTACAAGATATAGAACAAAATAAGAGGACAAAAGCCGCAGTATGGAGGGAGTGAGGAAAAACTCCCCCAAAAACAGTAAAGGAAAATATATAATAAATACTGCGCTGAAATCCTCTATAAACTAGAGAAAATTATTAAAGATATGGCTGATACAAAAGCAACACTGAAGCAAG
>JABWIB010001149.1:0-17390 GCA_016617825.1 Platyplectrum ornatum
CTCTGGTGCACCTCCTGAGGGACACCCTTACTGTACACAGACTATGTTCTTACACCCCTTCCCTCCTTTAGCAACCCCAGAATGCAAGCTCCAGATACTCAAAGTGCCATTAGATCTGAATTGCCTGCAACTGTGTCCTTCATTTCTGAGCATGTGCAATACAAAATCATAGCTGCACTGACATACACTCACCTCAGCCCCACAGGTGAGTGTGCATCGGCTCCACAGTTATACCTATTGAATCGTCTTAAACATATAAATATATATATATTGGCAGTGTTTCCTGTATCGCATTTTGTTTCCCCCCTTTCCACATGCTTGCTATGACCCTGGTAACCATAATTACCATAATCTACCAACTAAGACTGCACACATCACTTTAAGTGCACCTTATTGTACCTTCTTTTGTCTACAGACATTACAAAGCAATTGTTGTTTGTGGCTTTATCTTCAAGNACTTCTACATCTGCACAATTTTAATGTATTCCTTTGACTGACTTCACAAAATGCATTTAACCTTTTTGTTANAAATAAAAAAAAAATCNTCTATTCTCAGGGAACTTTTATTGAATTCTCTCAAGACGCACTGAATAATCCTGCCTTTTCTTTCATTGGTTCTGCGCAGCCATTCTGTGGTTCCTGTTAATATAGCTGGAAACTGTCAAGTGCAGTCATTATAGTTACAGTGTTGTTGTCTTTACATGAGTTTGCTGCTTAGGTTAGAATATTCTATGCTCTGGAGTATTCCAATGAANCTGATTTATCACAGTCACACCTGGTTATATGCGGATTCCCAGAGGAGGCTGGCACATTGGCAAAGAGTAATTATACTGTGTGATGTATTCTAGCCAGTGATTGTGATAAATTGCCTCTATCTTTCAGATGTTTATGTCACAGACNATATAGGGTATGTAAGTATTCTCCACAATGATTGTTTACGTACCACCTCTGNCATTATGTCCTTCCAGGTGCTGTCTACTATTCCGAACTTGCGTCCTTCTTCTGGCATTTGCGCTATGATGTCTTCTGAGCTGAAGATGGGCTCTAGATATAGCCAGGTTGCCTGGCACTTCAGCCACGAGTCCAAAATATCTTGAATCAGAACAAGCGTCTTCTCCCAGTCCTTTACAAGACAGAGCTTACGGTTAACACATTTGTTGCATATTTAAAGAGGTCATCTAACTTCCATCANCTTTACCGTAACTCCAAAGAGCACATGACCAAACTCAGTCTATTGAGTAGCCAGTCATCTGCAGATTATATACAGCATAACATAATAATAAGAGAAAATAGATGAGTAGGAAATGTACAGGATTCTAGAAAGCCAAGTAGGCCTATTTCATGGTTAAAGAGACCCAATGTCAAGACTTGCAGACATATGGTTATGTTTAAGCCTAGNCCAGCACGTACTCTGCATGCAGAGCTATCCAAACGTGTGGTTTACCGGTTCAAAGTGTCAGATTTCCACACTTCTTTCACCAGCACTGCAGCAGAGACAGCAGTACGTTGTTGATCGTTGCCAAGAAGACCAGAGGAGGCGATTGCAACCTAACCCTAACATTCCCCTTCTAACAGCCCAACTCTAAGTCTGTATCTCTGACAGCCTAACCCTCGCGTTCTTACAGTCTAACACTTACCCTCCCTCTCTTGCAGCCTAACCCTATCTCTAGCTCCCTTGCAACCTAAACCTTACATTCCCCTTCTAAAAGCCAAACCCTAAGTCTCTATCTCCTACAATCTAACTCTTGTCTTCTTACAGTATAACCCTCTCTTTCTTGCAGCCTAACCCTAACATTCCCCTTCTTAGANCCTAACCCTCCCTTTCTTTCAGCATAACCCCAACATTTCCCTGGCTNACTCTAACCTTCCTCTTCTAACAGCCTAACCATAGCCTACCCTTCCTAATAGCTTAACCCCCCATAACCCATACCCGTTATCAATAAAGTCATTCACATAGCAGCTGTTTTTGAGATCCTACAACAGACAATAAGCNGTCTACTGTACTATATCAGAATACTGCAGTCCGGACTGGGAAAGGCATCCCATCCAGTGTGTGGTTGCAGGTTTGCATGTTTTGAAATACTGCTGTTCGGAAAGGAAACGCAAACTAAAGTCATACCAATAACCTCAAGTGCTGCAAGGACTTTCACATTATGACTGCTGCATTCAAAGAATAAATAAATGACATTTAGAGTGGNACACGCTTATTATGGCAAAAGATTGAATGAGGGGTTATTTTTTTATACANTTCCCATATGATTGATGGCCAGTTTTACTAATGCAGCTATAACAACATGTTGTATGTGTCAGAACAATTGCAGTTCTTTACGTTTTCTGAACAAGATGAATCATGCAACATTGTGTTATTATAAATTCTACTATGTTTGTGCAATACCAAAGTTAGATTAAAACATTTAATCACTCTTCCCGTGAAACATCTAATTAAAACAACTAATTTGTACATGGTAACGGATTAGGTGATTAGCGTTGCAATTTCCACTTACCCTGGCTTCCGTTTCAATCGGTTTAATGAACGGTGACCCGCACATTGTTTGTGTCTTAATAATGTGATCATCGAGTAGTAGCTGGATATCATCAACCGCTGAAAGGATGCTTGTATTCTGTAACCAAAGACATATTTAATTACGTTGTTTATGTAATTTACGTAATTTAAAATCTGTCTAAAAGCAATTCCTTAACTTTCATTCTCCACAGGGTTTCCTAAAATNACTTAAGATCATTTATTAATAAATGGCAACACAGGGGAACACAAGGTTTCCTCAGTGCCCCTTAAATCTTTNCGTGAACCAGGGTATCGCTGATCCTCCAGGACACCTAAGATTTAAGATACTATAAGTGGATTTTCTAATAACNTCTTATGGATGAGTGGAACACCCAGGAGACTGGAGACAGGAGGATTCATAAAGCAAACATTTTTTATTTTGCCAGGAAGACAAACAGCAATAGACGCCAACTCCCCGGAGATGTGCAAACCAGCTATACAAGTGGATATTTTTACCCAATGTCCCCTGACTACAAAAACAANATTCAACACATTAATAAGCAGACTGGTGCACATATGAAATACTAAATTGGACTGTGTGACTGCAGGCCTGGCTGACATCCTGTTCTTGAACCCAGCTACAATCTGCAGAGTGCCTCTCTTTACNATACATAGCCATAGATTTATGAGANTACAGCTTCATTGGGTGCCAGGGATATTGGTTAGTTAGATTCTTTGCAAGACATCACAGGAAATCGCCTCCTGGTGAACATATATGCTGCATTCTCAAAAATATGGCTTCTGTCCCTTCTTGGGGGACTATGGACTTGATCCATACTTATGTTATGTACTATTGGACGTACAAGTGGGCAAAACCATGTTGAATTGCAGGGGAGGTAAATTTCATTAGCTTGTAGAACTAGTTACTATGATGTAGCCCAGGGGTAGGCAACCTGCGGCTCTCCAGGTGTTGTAAAACTACAAATCCCAGCATGCTTTGGCNGCACAGACAGTTGATACCTAACCGGGACTTTTAGTTTGACAATACTTGAGTATTGAGAGAGCTGCNGGTTGCCCATCCCTGATTTAGCCTATTTGGTAATCTATATAGTCTCTCTACAGAGCTCTGGATACTATATGCCACCTTTTGAACATTAATAATAATAATTAGCTTAGGTGGCCAGCTGCCTTTCCTCGTTTCTTATATGGTGTGTACACTTAATAAATCTCCATAGTGTGTGGCTGTGACAGATGTACAAGTGCAATTCAAGATGTAGCGGATTGTGAGACTTCAGTACTATGTTACGAGAAACGTTACAATTACTGATAGCCCTGATTTATATTCTCCACATACATCAATACTGTTATTAAATATGAAGTCTGTGCTTCAAAGGCACGAGCATAAGACTTGCTCAAATGCATATTAAATATAACATATCTTTACAATTCAGCAGCACTCCAGTAACTTTGATGATAAATATCAAATAAGCTGAGGTTTAAGCATAAAAACGAGCATAAGCAATACAGACTGCACATCGTCTAACATGAATGCAGTCTTTATATTCTTTATATTTGCATTTACTTTGTTGTGCAAGGCACTTGCAAAGTTATGTTTGATCCGTGAATTTGCATGTATCACAGGCTTCTTTAATAAGATTGCAGAACTCACCATAGAATATTGCAGCAGTAAATGTCATTTTGTCAGATAATAATATAACAAAATTAAATGTATAAAAATCAGTAAAATTGTAAATAAGAATAATACCGTTATATATAGCAGACTTGAGTATAATAAATCAAGACATTGCTGAAACAGCAGATGTACATACACCATAGGGGATATTCAGTTATGTCTTATGATAAGTGAATATGCGAATACCAAATTTTTATGGTTTTATGCAATGATTTATTACGGGCCTGCAGGTAAGTGGGGCATGACCTCCCCTGTCACTTCCCTCTCGCCGTCAGAAAAGGCAGGGACCTAGCAGCTTACATCGTTGACCCCTACCTTAAGTCCCTCATGCACCCGCTAACCGCACAAATTCCTGGTTACCCTTCCCCAATTCCTAAATTTAAATAATCTCCTCACCTTATAGCGTTATTTAGGTGACCGAGGAAGAAGGGCCTACCCAGCAGAGCGGAAACTCAAGCTTATTAAGCGGGGAGTTTGCAGGGGAATTGAAAAACCAATCGAACCAATCAGATTTGAGCTCACATTCTCCAGTATGTAAAATGAATCTGAGAGCTCGGATCTGATTGGTTGTTATGGGAAACATCCCCACTTTTCAATTCCCCTGCAAACTGGGGATGCAAAGCAGGATCTGGCCCATTATATTTAAAAATAACTATTCTAGTATTATATTTATATTTTAATATTTAGGGTTTATTTTGAGGCACAATTTATTTTGTAATCTTTTTTTAACTCCTTATTTTTTTATTTTGCAAGAGACATCCGATTTACATTTACACACAAATTCTTTTAGATTTCACAAATGATTTTAGGGTATGAATTAATTACTCTAAAGTTGTGTCTTTGTGGCTATACAGTAATTTTTTTCAAGCATTTAAATATCTTAATGCTATATAATTATTGGCAGTCCTTATGACCAGTTGGTACAGTACTGCCAGCCTCTGACAGCTTAAAGCTCCTAATTTTCCATAGGGTGTTAGCGTAACACTATATGATTGAGGTAAGTGGCATCCCCTTGTTCATATAGTACCTAGGATGCAGTGGGTAACTGGCCACTGTGGATGGAGGTTTGGATCAGGTCTTATGTTCCCAGTGTGCCTCTTAGCATGCATTCTACCCACTACTGTATGGGAAAAGGATTTGTAAAGAACTATTAGTGGTAATACTAGTTTTTTTTTCCATAGTCTTAAAGAAAACCACAGTCACCATAAGCCATTCACTGCTGCAGTTGTTTCTTCTACATTACTTCTTCTACAATGAGGTTGTACAGTATGAGCACTGCGATAGGTCGCACAGACACATTTGCTGTGTAATTACTAATATGCTAATAACAAATGACATTAAGGATGGCTTTAGAAGCTGTGCTATGTAAATAAAGGAATCTAAAAAATTAAGAAGGATTTCTGTTGATGTGGAATAATTCATATACTTGCTTTGCCTTGGAGTGGGGAATATGAACATGTTGAGCTTCCTGCCACTAATGTAAGTAAAAATGGACTTCAGTCCTTAGGACCGTACTACAAATCCAGAGGAATACTGGTTTCAGAGAACCAGGGTCTGTGGTTATATGGGGGCCGTGGCCTATTTTACAAACCGTATAACCTTCTATGTAGGGGATCCAATCTACCTTTTTCTGACAGGGACATCACTTATCTCTTGAAAGAAATTATGTCCAATATACATTTGCCATATATTTTACAAGGCAATGAAAGGAAAGGTAAAGCTGCTTATTATACACTAATTAAAATATAATAAATAATAACATAGGAATATCAATGCATTTCTGTAAATCCTTCCAGTCTTGAACTTGATTTTATATTTCAGTCCTCATCTTGTTCTTTGATCCTGGATAAACAAAGCCAATAGCCATTTACTTTTCCTTAAATCCTCAATCCGAAAAGGGATCAAGAAGATTTATACATTAGCAGGCGTTTATTAATCAACAAGCATTACTGCCTGTGCTTGTAATTAGGGATATTGAACAAGCATTCTACACCCAATTATAAGGCAGGCATGTGCTGCGAGCTCGGCATAAAACGACCTCTCTCAAGTGGCTTTATTATGTACCACGAAGTAGCACATATCCAACGGTGCACACCGATATGAAACAGCTATTGACCGCAACCCTCTAGATGAAATGAAGTGCCATGAAAAAAAACTCATCGCAGACACACATAAGGACAAAATAATTCATCTATTTTCCTGTACATGTACAAGAGTTGTACCATGTCATTATTCCTTACAAGTATAAAAAAGCAGAGGATCCAAACACAGAACTTTGGATTACTTTAGAAAGACATTTTAACTCCATCAGTAGATGCCAGAGGATAAACCATTTTAAATGTCACCAGTTTCTGCTCCCCTGCTCCAGACTGATACACTACCTCTACCATCTCTTCTAAGTACTCCTACCTCACCAGCATCCTCTGGTCTCCATTAGTTTCAGATTCCCTGAATTGGCTTTCAAAAACATTTCATTCATCTATTCATTCATTCATTCATTCATTCACACTACTCCTTACATTTATTCCAACAAAAGTAAGATAAAATAGGCCCTGACTTAACCCTTGTATTAAAAGAAACCCCCAGTCCAATAGCTCAGTAACTGTATTCATAATAATCTCTCCTATAGAAATCAGTTTATGGTGATATTCAATATATTCATATATCTGTATTGTTAAGAGGTCTATACATCTGTGTATTGTACAGGGTCACTGATATGCTGGTGATGTACTAATCAGTAGAGATTTTATTTAATTATAGATCACATACGATTTGCCTTAATAAGGGAGAAAATCTCACTCTTTTTAGCTCGCGGGTCATTTAGCACAACACGATTCTTCCCGTATTCGCACGGGATTAAATAAGCCCCTATATTCTTTTTTAGGTCAGGCGTCGCACCTCCTCAAGACATAATTAAGGCTATTTGGAGTAACAATTTTCTCATTGGGATTGTTTTCTGACTCTTTTTTTGTTACATATATACACTTATTATCTACAATTAATTAAGGATTTAAACCCATTATCTTATTAAATTATTAAAGTTATTTAAACTATCCAATGGTTTATAGTTCTGAAAGCATGTTTTGGTGTATGTTATAAATCACTTACTGAATCTCGATATTTGACAATGTCAAAGCTCATGTTGGACCAGTCGGATTTCATCTTTTCCATGGCTTTTTCCAAGGAGTATTCTTTGCTTGCTGATGCCCCAATCTGCTCCAGCCTACAGAGAACAAGTGATATGTGTTGCATTAAGAATCTCCGCATTACCATTGTCATTCCATAAACATAAATGTATTTTTTCACATAAACCTTTATATAATATGAATTAAGGAAAAAAAATAAAAGAACACAAGTTCATATAACAATAGAAAAACTAAAATCCAATCCATAGCATAAAACCCTAGAAAGCTATAAATTACATTGCAGAAAATAGATAGTAATTCAATGAGCGTTTCTGTAATACAGTTCTGTAACCAGAAAATGATGGGTTTTGTTTTGCACTACATGATGACAGTTTAATCAATTGTGGTTTTTTTCTCTGATTCTCAGATATTCCTAGAGTAGACGTAGGATATATCATTGGTTATTACATATAATCACATACACATTTTGTATGGAACTACTCCAAGTTACTTCCCAGCACAGAGGGGAACATTATTAGTGTCTTCTTTCTATATACAGTATGGATCACTTGTGCACTGTAGGACTAATTCATTATTGAAATAAAGATCACAAAAGTATGAATAGGAGAGGCTTTTTTTAAAGAATCTAATCAAAACTCCTATTCAAATTATTTTAATAATTAGTGAGAGAATAGAAGATAATTGCTCTGTTAGGCCTGCATGATGCAATGCATGTGATAGGGGATAAAATCCTGAAATGATGTATCTAAAGAAAAGGGCCTAAATTTACTAAGTAGGGAGATTGCAGGGAGACTGAAAGATTCAAGCAGAACCCCGCAAGTTTCATAAATGCATTCACCGAACACATCATACTTGTAAAAATAAATATATATGTATATATATATATATATAATTTTTTTTATTTTTTTTCATTGTTAACCTAGTTGAGTTCTAAACGTATGGAGCGCTGGGAAAGACGCGGAGAAAGCATTTGCCAGGCTGCACTGGCTCTTTATGAAGGAGGCATTACAAAGGCACGGGTCCTGGAGCACTATCCTCCATCCCACAGCCAGAGTCTTTAGCTCTGTCTCCTCTTCTTTTTCCATAACTAACGGTACCCATCAGGGTTGCCCTCTATCCCCTTTTATCTTCGTTTTGGCAATAGAACCATTGTCGGCCCTAATCCGCAGCTCTCCCAGCTTCCCGGAGATTTTTTGTGCCATCCTGCCCACAAACTCTGCCTATTTGCAGATAATATTTTGCTCTACGCCACCAGCCAGGAGACCTTAATAGATGAACCTTCCTCAATGCTAACCAAATATATGTAAGCCTCTTACCTTAAACTTAATACTACCAAATCCGATTCATGTGGCAACCACATGAACTCACCTTATTAGGCATCCAGATACCTACGTATATCTCTAATGTATTTGAAATAAATGTCCCTTCACTGATTTCTCAACTCGATGCTTAATAAGTTGTGGATGAACTTTGAGGTCTCCTGGCTGGGACTTAGGATGATGCTTTTGCGGAAACTTCTCTACCTCTTCCGTACTATTCTGTCTGCATACAGTCCCGTTATTCCACAAAGTGTGGGAACCATGGTTCTCCTAGTTTGGTCACGCTTCACCTGGTATCCCTTAGTATCCCTCCTTTGGATTAGTTGCTTCCCATACTACCACGGTCAGGATGTTTCTCCAGTCCCTTGTTTGGTAGGGCTTTCTCCCCCTGATCCGTTCTCCCCAAACACAATAAAATGTAAAACCCTTAGAAAACGTTATTTTTTGGTTTATTCCTCATCATGCAGCTTTGTTTCTAAGGTGCATGGTACTTTATAGCATGTTTTGCTCTTATTGGGCCAGATTCAGATTTACACTCATGACTGACACTCTCATGGGCAAAACCATGTTGAGGTAAATTTAATTAATTGCAATCAGTATTACAGGTGAGAGATGATGTTTCCATCCCAAGTCTAATAACAATGTAAAAGTAAAGCTGGCCATAGAATATAAGATAAATTGTTCCAATCTAAAGTTTTTTTTAAGAGTGGGTAAAACCATGATGAATTGCAGGGGAGGTAAAATGAATGTCAGTGTGTGCATGCAGGGAGAATACTTTATTTTTGCATTTTGCACACAGATACTGACCAGCGTTACTGTTACACTGTTATTACACTTGTGCTGGAAACATCATCTCTCACCTGTAATACTGATTGCAACTAATGACATTTACCTTCCCTGCAATTCAATGGTTTTGCCCATGAGATTGTAAGTCATGAGAGAGTAAATGAATCTGGCCCATCGTGAGATATCTATGCAGTTTGTCCTTATGTTTCCACATTTCTGTAGTCTCATCATTGTCACAAAAATTCTTGCATTAAACATATTTTCTATCTACATTTTTCCTTTACATAACAGTTGACAAACCCTGTACATGAAGATGGGTGAGTATTATCAGGTTGTATGCAAAAGAGTGTATATATCCAGTCCCATTTACATTCATATCAGAATCACCCATAAGCTGCAAACACATTATCTGCATGTGTGCCTTTCTTTATCCAGCTTGTTTACATAAGATTGAGCGATTATTCACCATATAAAATGCATAGTATATACTGTACTAAGTATATACTATGCATTTTATGGTCGTAGTGTAATGTTTGTTGATGCAATCATCTGATTATGATGGCATGGATTATTCAAATAACCACTTACCGTCGCTAAATATGTTTAGTCACGTTCAACGTTTTTGCATGAATACATAGTCCATACGTTGTTGCTAAGCTGTTACTGATGGCCTGCGGTATATCAATGGATAACCGCAGTGCTAATGGTAGATGCAACTACAATGTTTTTCAATAACCATTGTGTCTATAATGACGAAAATACAGGCTGTATAACGAAATGAGCGTTTTCAATTTCAAACATGTTCACAATGAAGTGGTCTCTGTAACTGCAGGCATTCAACCACTATTTACCATGCAGAGATTGCAGAGAAAGTGCTTATCATACAGTACAGTGATGTATGTACAGTGGAATTGCAAGAAATATCTGCCATATAGGAGTAACAGTAAAAAGGGCTAATTCAATGTTTCTAATACAAGAACTATGGGCACCTTAAAAAAAGAAACCATGGCAGGCTATAGAGAGGGGCAAATGTAAAATGTGACAGCACAGCCAGTTAAGGGCAATACTAAATCAAAATGAAAACTGTTCAGTTTGGGATATTCGATTAGGTGAAGCTGGGAATAAAATATTAGCCTAATGCTGTAATCACACAGTACAATGTACAGTGTCACTGTACAGGGCAACCATCCGATATAGTGGGGGTCAGGGACGGCCAAAATTAGTAAGTCCCTGAGTAAGTTCTGGCATGCAGCAACAACAGAGGAAATACAGATAGAAATCTTCCACTTGTATTCGACTCTGTCCAAGACCAGAACAGTAGGCCCAGCTGTCCCCCCTGATGGTGGCCCTATCATTGTATGACACAAGTAAAGTGTCCAATGCGTTTGGTATACATTCAAGCTGGCACTCAGGCACAAGACACAGTGAAGGTAAGAAGTCTGTGTACGTTGTACCAATATATCTGCTGCAAGTTTGATCCAATATAAAGGTAAGTAAACATATTGTATGCGATAGGTTTCATACACACCATCCAATTGGCGGAAAAACACCCAAAACTGAACATGTCATAATAAAATAGGCTACTGTATAAATATGATGTCCATGTGGGGTAATACAGGGTGGAGAATTGTACGCTTAATCCTGCAAGTAATCTCAGTTCAATGACAGATTATTTCTGTTCGTCACCCTTCTGCAGAGTGATACTTGCAGGATGGAGCAGAACAATTCTGTATCTATGGTAAATATTAATAGATAAGAATCAGGCCCTTCGTGCGGATTCTTGTCTTCCTGTCTAATTGAATATTCCCATATGCATCCAAAATCAGTCAGTAATGTTGTAATAATAACTCTGGTTTAGGATTAATGTTCACACTAATTTAGGTTGTATATGTAATCCATGCATTATTCTAATGCAATACCTCCCCTATATAATGATACCTTCCCATCATTATATAATATTATTGTTATTATTATAGAATATTGTTATATTATATTGTTATTTGAGGCTTTAATCCTTTGTCACCATTTTAAGGGAAGGTACAGTCACATCGGGATTGCAATCTGTGACGGTGGGACAGGATGGAGCGTATGGGGCAGTGGTATGCATGCACATCATGCACATCAAACACAAGAACTTTCCGATGTCTCTACATAAGATTTTACATTATGTACGAGGACATTTAAGGTAGGGTTTTTCACATGGAAGAAAATAGAATTGCTAAATATGTACATAATTAAATAATATAAAAATGTTACATTGATTATTACTAAAAGAGCAAAACAAAATAATTTTCCTTGATTCACACATTAAATATACAATAAGGTCATATCTTACTTCTCAATATACTTGGACAACCCAAACTCCAGCATGGTAATGAGCGAAGTACTGGCTGTTGGAGTGATATCAAATCCTACAATTTCACTGATCTGAAAAGAAAGAAAAAAACGACTGCGCATTAATATTCATTCTTATCCAAATAGTAAAATATGGTATAATACACAACTCCTTAGAGCTTAGATTTATGGGCAGAGAAAATCACTTAAGCAATCCATTGACACTTTACCCTATCTCGTTTTCTGTCACTTCTTAATCTCGCAGGACCAGATCCAGACTTACGTACTAGTGAACTTACAAGCGAGTGGGCAAAACCATGTTGTATAGCAGGGGAAGTAAAATGAATGTTATTGTATGCATGCAGAGAGTGTATATGCTTTTGCTTATTGCACACAGATACTGACCAGCGTTACCGTTACACTGTTATTGCCTTGCGCTAGGATACGTTATATCTCAACTGTAATACAGATTGCAACTAATGAACTTTAACTACCCTGCAATTCAACATGGTTTTGCCCACTCACTCATAAGTCCAATAGTACATAAGTCTGGATCCATTCTATACAAAAAGAAAGTTAGTCAAAATATAGTTGCGCTGCATCCATATTATTAATGTGTGCATCTCTCTATTCATTTGCATTTTGTTACCGTGTTTCCCTGATAATAAGACCTACCCAGAAAATAAGCCCTATCCTAATTTTTTTTAAAACCGTCCAAAATAATCCCTACCCCTAAAATAAGCCCTGGTGAATTCCCCATGACAGGGGGGCATGATGGGTATAAAAGCAAGACTGGGGGGCATGATGGTGACAAAAGCAGGACTGTTTATATAAATCTCTGTCAATGTTAATTAAAATAAGACCAACCCCGAATATAAGCCCTATGGTGTTTTTTTGGACCAAAAAAATAATAAGAAAGTGTCTTATTATCAGGGAAACACGGTAGGTTTGGAATTCAGAGTAAGGGTGAGGCTCGATACATTGACATTTGACATTCATAAATTGCATAGCTATTGTGTAGGTGTCACAAGAATTAATGTATGACCATAATTGTGACCACCTCATGGAATATAACACATTTGTTTAAATAAAAACTCTAGTTCCAAGTCTTGCACTGTTCCACTATTTATATATACACACAAAGCATATGCATAAGTCAGTAAATCACTGCATAAATCTTAATATAGATTTTGCTATAGGCTTGATATGCAGGAATATTTTAATAGACATGGGGCATGATCCTGATATAATACAATTTTTCCGTTAGGAGCACATTTTCCCCATTTCTTAGTTTCTATCATATCATCTTAATGTACTCCTGGAGGTCAGTTATATGCCCAGAACTCCACTTTAAGCTCTATGCAGAAGTCTCTGCGGAAGAGCGTCAAATGGTAAAGGTCCCTTTACGCCTCTCCCATCAGGGATAAATACTTGTGTATGGAGTAGACAGGTTTGATTTCATGTCCCAGTTCTGGGAATGTTCAGTATAAATCCATGTAGAGTGTTGTTATTACATCAGGATCATTCTCAAGGTTTTAATGAATGAGCCTGAGTGATTGCCAATGCAAAGGTGTGGAAAGCAGTCATTTTCACCCAACACCAAAATCTTTGTTTTACTTTCAACAATTATTTTTTTATTTACTGTATGGATTCTTCTATATGAATGGAGACCTCTAGGCAGGAAAATATAATAATAATATGAGCATATTCCTATCTGAAGTAATTAGGCTTTTTATAACAAAATGACATTTTATAACTGGGAAAGTTTATCCAACACTGTAGTACCTGTTCCCAATGACGGGTCTTCATCCCACGGTTGCATATGACAGAAATAATGGGTAGATGCACTTTGAACTTCTCAATTTTGAACTTCACATTTTCTGATACTCTTTTAGGTCCTTGCAAGTCAGCAAAGCTCTTAGCCAGCTTGTACATAGTCCTCCACATATTCCCCACTTCCTCCGTGATGTCCTCTGCATTGATATCCTGTAAGGCACCTATTGTACAGGGAAGAGCAGAGAAGAAACTATGTTACTCCTTATTATGAGGCTCAGCAGATGGCAGGTGGGTGAGGGTGAGCAGCTTTGGGGACCAAACTAGGAGGAAGAAATCTTTGCAGTCACAGGGATGGTAAGAAATTTTGGTTGTACATGACGGTTCCTTATATTCCCAGTGGGAGAATTGATTTCCAGGACTTTTGATGGTGACACAGAATTATGGCTAAAAGGGGATCAAAATTTGCCTACAGTATGAGGATGAGGTCAGTAATGTGTCTGGTTGTCCCAAGATGAAGACCACATGTCCATTGTGTAGAAGGGAGGATCCAGGGATGGTGGTGACCATGGTCTCCATCCAGGTCTACAGTGAATTGGGTAAGGAGGTGCTTGGGCAAGAAGAAGGGCAAGTGTTTTGTAATAGACAGTAGTGGCATTGTCTTTTGACATCTGATGATGTCAGATCTCGTCAGGCATCATGTAAGAGTTGAATGCTATTGGGGTGAGGCAGGAGGGTGGTGCCTTGACAGGGCTGTAAAACTTGAAATAGTACACGTGGAAAGCACTTCAGATTTCTACTTAAAATATTGCAGGCTGGTATTTCATAGCAACCGATCAGATTCTAGCACTTAGTTTCCTATTACAAACTAGAAAATTTTAGCAAGAATCTGAATCTGATTGGTTGCAGGGGGTAAAGCATAGCTAACGTGAGTGGGCCAGTAATGGGTATATAGGGGTGAACCCATGTGATGTTGGGGTACTGGAGCCTTAGGGGGGTGGTTAGAGGTAAAAGGACCAACCAATACTTTTGAAATTAAAAAAATATAATTTAGTTTATATACTCGAGTATATGCATAGTTTTTTAGCACATTTTTTTGTGCTGAAAATTGGCTTATACTCAAGTCATTGTCCTGGATGATGTCAAAAAGTTATCCCAGTTTTTTGAGGTGAAATAAGGCTTATATTCGGGTCGGCTTATACTCGAGTATATACGGTAATATAATTTTGACTTTATCTAAAACACACCTCACTAATTTAAACTTAATTTAATAGGGTTATAGTTAACAAATGGAAGGAGGTATTGGTGCTCTGTTGTAACATTTCCTAAGATATTTTTGTACAGACATAATGATTGAGCAGGATATGACTGTCTGAAATAATGCTTCCTTCTAACATTTTATTACCATATCTCTACAAAATTAAGATGTTCCATTGCCCCTGAAAACACTGTCTTTGCTTGTCTTGTTTGACATAATCTCAATTCTTTGACGTAGTACAGTTCTTGCTCCCAGTGGTGATCTACTCTGTCCCGTGATAAAACACAAATATCAGCTGAAAGTGCTTGCAGTGCAATACACTTCTGTCACATCAGTTTTGTAGCAGGAAATACATAGCACTAAATAAGTTGTGGTTAACCTTCATGTGTTGTTAAACTAGGACTCCTAGTATGCTTAAACTGCTCAGACATAGTTAATAACTGACAAAGCATGCTGGGACTTGCAGTTTTGCAACAGCTGGAGAGTGCGCTAAATCAAAGTTAAAGGCTCTGAGCTAAGATGTGTTAAAACTAGCTGATATGTCAGTATCGTACTACTATTTTACTGGTTACATGTTGCATCAACTTGCAGTAGCCAATTAGTTTCTGTCCCACTCACCTCCAAGCAGCATTAGATGCAGGAGGCCTTGAGGACACCCAATGGCCCTCCCAAAATGCCAACTCCTCCATGTTTGTGGTGGCCCTATCAATTTATTGGTCCCTTTTACATAAAGCCACTCTGAGAACTGGACACTGCCATTCTAAGATCCTAACCTCCCTTGTCTATCAAACTTCACAAGCAGTTGTATAATAACTACCCTGGTAGGCCTGTGGCAGCAGATTTGGAGATATATATAGAGTGGACCTTCGCACTTTATCTGCATTCTGTATAATAAATATCCTGATTACACAATGAATATCCTGGTATGGTGAGTCCCCAGCTTTACTTAAATAAACTCGGTCTTCAGTTCGCTGAACGTTGGAGTTGTTTAAGTCTGTATCTGGTTCCCTATTACTAAGGAAAAAGATTGCAGATGTCATGCTATAACAAATGAACTGTTATGTTTTCCCTTTTATACTCTTTAAATGTATAATGTCCTATTTTGAATGATCTACGTATAATAACTATCCTTTTGTGCACATTTCTATAAAATACACTTTACAGCTGCAAGGCCACATTAGTTTATGCATCTGCAATACAGTAAAAACCAAGCCATTACGTACTCTATTTGTAATTTAATATTATGAATTCATGCTGTTAACTAATCATTATGTAAATGTTTCTGTTCCAGTAAAGGAACAAATTGATTATAGGATTAAATTCCCTTAACAAGACGTCTGCACAAAACAATTTACTCTCTATGGAACAGATCCAGTCGCTCGTCCTTAGGCTACTTACACATGTAATGGTAACATGTGCGCATGATTGCCCGAGATCCCTATAAAAAATCTGCATGCCTAATTTCCACAAGGATTGGAAGGGATCGGAATGCAGATTAAGGTGAGGGGCAGTGGTAAAAAGTTTAGCACTTTCCAAGAGATTTGTGTAGGCAAGGTCCCGCCTCACAGCACCCCTCTCCTCGTGTCGCCCCTGTCACAGGTACAGCTAGTTCTTAACACGATCTAACAGAGGAGCTTGAGCGTCTGTCACTCTGTCTGTGTGTCGATGTGACAGTCTGGCTGCTCTCTAGAGGCACCTATGGTCAACAGCATGAAAGAGAGGAGCTTAACTTCCCTCTTCCTTGTAAACGTAACACCTATGCATTGCGGTCTGCATATGGTCCATTCTTCATCAGATCTATTAGAATGATCCATACTGATCCAGACACTGGTGCCAAGAAAATGTGACCAGTGCAGATGTTTGTATAGCATAGCAGATTCTTAGCAAGACTCGCATTTTCTACTTCTCCCTCCTGAATTATGTAAGCGCAAAGCGCAAAGCCATGCCATCATAAATAGCAGATCCATCCTAAATCCTGGGAATGATACCGGATTAGAAAATGCCTCATACTCGGTAGCAGTATAAGCGCAACTGTTAGTAGGAAATTACAGACATGAATAATGAACATAATCCAATAAATTCAGTATCCCGTGTCATGTCTTCTGCTGCCTGACAAAATGGAAAAAGATGAGCACTAAGGATTGAATCTAATGCCAGATCCTTATTTGATCCAGGCATGGACTTGTGTTATCTGGGTGTCATACGCATCTCAGGGCTTAGGCCAGCGCATATTTTAAAATGTAAATGAATTTTCCTGAACGCACATTATATATACAATATACATATATGGTGTGTATAAATCAGCTGTCATTATTAAGCCTGGAGTCTACCTATAGGTCTACAATGAAAATGAATAATGCAATGCAGTGGTCAAAGTGGAAATGTAGTGTTGGTATGGACATTTAGAAGTGGAGGTATGGACATTTAGAAGTGGGGGCATGGACATTTAGAAGTGGCGGTATGGACATTTAGAAGTGGTGATATGGATATTTAGAAGTGGGTGTATGGACATTTAGAAGTGGCGGTATGGACATTTAGAAGTGGTGGTATGGACATTTAGAAGTGGGGGTATGGACAT
>JABWIB010001149.1:17979-35655 GCA_016617825.1 Platyplectrum ornatum
GTATGGACATTTAGAAGTGGTGGTATGGACATTTAGAAGTGGGGGTATGGATATTTAGAAGTGGGGGCATGGACATTTAGAAGTGGTGGTATGGACATTTAGAAGTGGTGGTATGGACATTTAGAAGTGGGGGTATGGAGACACAGAATATAATAGAAGTCATTGGAGATTTTACGTTTTTCAGTTACATCAAGTGCTGGCATAGCATAACCTTATATACACCCCCACTTCGAGCTCTGATGCAATATCAGAATGCTATATACTTCCATATACGTTACAGGATAATACACGTTATGCATTGAGTAACAGGTACATTTGTTTTATTATTTTATATTTTAGGCTTTAAAAAAAGTCAGAAAAATAGAATAAATACACTCACCATTCATCCATTCCTCGGATTTACAGTGGAAATTATAAGCTGTTACCCACAGTTGATCAAAAGGCACCTTGTTTGTCATTATCTCTTGCAACAAAGGGAATTGACTTTTCTCCCATTCGAGTAACTCTTCTTCTTTATTGATAGCCTACAAAATACATCCGCATCATTATTATAGTGCGAAAGACTTAACAGAATGCAGAGCTAAGGAGAGTTATCTACAATTATTTGATGTGTGACTAAAATGTTCTAATTGAAAGCATTAGTCAATGGCATTGTCATTCTTTACATTGCTTCTACAGTAACTTTGTACTTGTTGACTTAAAGAACTTTTCTGAATGGACGCATTTAAACACGAGGATAATAGTGCTGTGTAGATGCCTGCAGTTTGTTTCCGCACAGACAACATGTCACAGGAAGTTCTGGATATATTATTAATAGTGATTTATTGGTCAACAACATTGCTAGCCATGTCCCCATCTCATAAAATATTGATGTCAGACTTTATGCACTACTGATTTATAAGTTTGGGCATGTTAAATTGCAGGAGAGTTAAATTTCATTAGTTGCAAACAGAGATATGATGTTAACTAGTACAAGTCTAATAACAGTGTAACAGTAACGCTGGTCAGTATCTGTGTGTAACATGCAGCAATAAAGTATTCTCCCTGCATGCAAACACTGACATTCATTTTTCCTCCCTATCAATCTTATAATGGTTTTACCTAGTCGTGAGTTAAGTCAATAGTACATGAGTAAGTCAATAGTACGTAAAGTCTGGATCTGGTCCAATGTTATGTATAATGGCTTGCCTACAGACCCCAATGGGACCAGATGGGCATCATTTCAGGCAGACAAAGACTATACCAGAAGAAGAATTTTCCCGATGTACATTGCCAGCATCAGAAAATGCCCAACCAAAGTATGTCTCTACATACCAGAATCATTTAATTGTATACTCAGTCCTAAAGTATTATGGCCTCTTAGTATAGCTCTCTACAACTGATAGGGTAACATTTAATGGCTCGCTATTATATAGCATCAATATTGTATTCAATGTCTCTACAAGTCTGTCTTGTACATGTTCTCCTTGTGCAGAATCGCTTTCCCTGGAGTCCTGTCTGTACGTTTTCCACCCTGCAGCTTATGTTTTACACTGCTAATCTGCGAGTTCAAGCCTGGATATCAGTAGTTCATTTATGCTCAGAAGGGCTGCACTTTACCTGTTAGCTAATAATGTCCTAGAGGCTTGAACTAAGTCTGACCTGCCACAAATGTGTTTCTTTCTTTTAACAGTTTGCTTTTCTTTTGACCTGTGTTATATTCGGCATTTCCTGCCATTGCCCTGCTCATCCAAAAGATTTTCCAACTTAACCCTTTCTGGTGTGCTAATATGTTCTTATCAAATGTTTGATGCACAAGAGCAAAACATACTAAGATATATTAAGGGATATAGCCAGGGTTGCCGACATCATGGGGATGGGATTTATCTGATGTTAAGAAGACAATTTTGGGAAAGTCGGCAACCTTGGGCATAGACATGTAGAGGAGATTTAGCCTCCTGTGTATGGATGAGTCATCATACTGATCGAAACTTGATAAGAATATATTAATATATTAATTATAAGTATACTTTGTTGTTAACATGCAGGACTTTATTATATTTACAATCTGTGGAATTGAGAAAGCGGGCAACCAATCAAATTCAAGCTCTTTTTACATACTGCAGAATAGGAGCTTGAATCAGATTTTTTGCCATGGGCAACATCCCCACTTTTCCAATCCAGCAGTTTAGTAAATTAAGGCCGTAGTGTGTACCCAGCTTAACACAACAGAACAATAAAACAAGATTGAAAAGAAGCATAAAGATACATAAAATCTAAAACATGTAGGATAAAAGAGTCTAGGGTCATTATAGATTATAGTTTCAATTCCCCTCTGTGTGTTTTCATTACGTCTTTTGTCTTTTTTTTTATGTTTATGAAACTAGTTAAAAAATGAAGTTAAAAATACTTGTTTATTCATTTCTATCATATTTTATTTACAGCATCTTTCTTACAATTAAATTTACAAACCTCAAACTCTACAAGGGCTGAATCCAGGTTTTGGTCCAATTCTTTTAACTTCTCCACATTATGTTTCATCTCATCCACAGTCATCGTGTCACGTTTTTTAAAACTCTCTATTTCCGCATTGTAGCCTGTGAGAACTTTGTTAAACTGTAAACGCCTACAAATAAAAGTCCATTGGTACATTAATATTTTGTTTGTAACATAATTTATTAAGTCATCAGTCATATAACTGTGATGCTGGGATGAAAGCTCCTCAGTACAGTCTGCATTTCATTTGCACGAATGTGCAGACAAATACTTCAGCACCACACACTACGGAGAGCTCCCTTTCATTCAAGAATACGCATAATATAACTTTGGATTTAATACAAAGACTGAATATAGGAGGACAACTGGTAGAAAGTTACACTTCAGTGGGAGTCTAATAAAAGATTTTCTTTGCATACAGGGGCACATCGCATTAAGGTGTCCTGCAGCCAATCAGGAGGTCCAGATTGATTGTAGGTTGGACCCCCTGGGGGCAGTAGTAGGGGATTGGTGTGGGGGCGATTACCAGCAGTGGGGGACTCCAAGTGGTGTTGGCAACATGGGGTCCCCTGAGTCGCGGGGGCCATAGGTGGCTGCCTATATGGCCTATGTCTAGGGCAGCCTATGGATGCAGATCACTTCTGGATCATACTTAAAACAACCATTATTTGTGCAGAGGTTCCCCAATCACAAAATTTGATCTTTTGTGATTCAGTCATAAATTAGATCTGAAATGTGGATGACGTATCCACCATATCTTTTTAGCATAGAAATTGATGATCTGTGACAAGCAATCTTTGGTGGTTCTAGGGGTAGGGTATCTGGAATAAGTCACAGGAAGGCTTTACTTCTCATTACCATTTCATACATTTTTAGAATAATTGTTGTATTTCTACATCATTTATTGTGGAAGTATAATTGATTTACACTTGAATACTTACAATAGCTTCACTCTTTCTTATAAATAATTTATGCTAATACTGGTAGCTATCTTTAAAAGAAAAACAGAATCCGTTACTTGTATGAATCTTTTTTATCTTTTATGTAACTTAATTTGCCATAATCCATCTATTTTCTATGGTGTTCTTTCTTTTTTTCAGTATGATAAGTGGTGCTTATTCATAATTTTTTAAGCAAACATTTTTGGGAACATTTTCAGGGACAGAAATCATCCTTTACAGCTCCAGCGTCTAATTGAGTTATTGTGGTCTATTATGAACGGATAAAAAGAAAAGTGTGAAAATCTCTGTAGATGTTTCTTTGGAGAAAAATATGATTTAGCACCCAGAATGACAACATTGTGCTCAGCCAGGTAATAATAAAGAATATTAAAGAGACAAATAACATCTATGGGCAGTCATTGAGGTGGCCAGGCCCAATTGGGCAAGTGGTGAATGGGCAGTACACAATGAATATACCGCCATGTTTTTTATACCCCTTAGAATACATGACCAAAAAATGGAAATCAGTAATATATTCCATATGAAAGCACTTCCGTATACGTAGCTTGTAATGTCTAATGTCCCATATATATTTACCTCTTACGCAGTTCGTCTTCAGCCTGGTCCCTCCTCGCCATTAATTTGTTATTGCTCACTTCAAACACTGTTTCTATCTGTTCTGGCCAATGGAAAACAGCACTGTTCAGTTTTATATCATCATCTGAAATGGATAATAGTGATTTATATAACATGTACATGCAAAAGTATCTTTTTTATTTTGCTGACATATGGACTAAATATATAAACGCGTTTCACTTACACTGGAGCGTAGCGTAATCCAGAAGAAACGCTAAGCGACTCGCTGCTTCTGAAATCTCATCTTTCAGCTTGTACACGGTGACAGAACTGGAGGTTCTGAGGAAATCAGTGAGTGCGACCAGATCTGCAGTGCTTGCCGGCACTTCATTGACTCTGTCAGCCATTTTGCTGTACTTAGAACAAATACTGGAAAGGATAATAAGAAATATCATTAATATGATTATTATTAATAAACATAATGCAAATAAAACCGTCAAAATACAAACATGACCCTTGTTATATATGGGCAGTATTGTCTTCCTCCCAACCACACGCTTTGGCAGGATAGTATAAATTAAGACGGAAAGGCGGAAAGGATTGTTCATTTACTCGTTCATTGTTATGCAGAGCAGCAATACGAAGGTGTACGTACAAATCAGTGTTGGGTATGGCCACTTCAAATAAGAAAGAGGGATTATGGGGGGGGCAGGACAACTAAACATTATCAAAAGTTCTGTAACAAATTCACTCATAGGGCTAGATCTACTAACTGTGGGGAAAAAGTGGAGATGTTGCCCATAGCAACCAGTAGCAGGCAATCACATATACCTAACAGGGAAGTGAGAGTTGAATCTGGGCCTTAGAACTGGCTGTTGTTCTGGACAGTAGCACAGATTGCTTTATACACTTCACATGGCCACGCAGCTCACCTCTTATTCAGCTCTCTGTTTTCGTCCACTTCAAACTGGATGAGACGATGTTTTAATTTTTCAGCTCTAGAACAAAGATCTTCATTCAGACGCAGGGCATCGAGGCAGAACATGGCCAGGGGGACGGTGACATGCATTGATGCAATCTCTCCCTGCAGCTGTGATAGATTATTGATTTGCTGTGCAATGGAAAGCAACAGGACAAACAAGTTATTGTTAAAGTAGACAAAAATAGTGCAAGTAAATAAAAGTGTACAGACTGGTGACTGATATGATCTAATGTATATATATATATGGCATATATAAAACTTTATATGGATGCCCATAGGGACTGATTATTAGTTGCTTCAGAACTGAAGGGTGTAAATAATTTTTTTTTCCGTTTTATATATAGTGAAATTCTAGCTGATTATTTTGAAGCATTTTAAATGAATGGGTAAATATGCCAAAACATCCCTATTTCGGCAACTTAGACATTCATTACACCAAGATCTTAGAAGAGGAAAGTTTAGGTTTAGGCTACAGGGGGTAGATGGCTAGGGTTATATAGAGAGGGGGAAATGGACCATAGAAGGGGAAGGTTAGGGTTAGGCTACGGGGATTGGATGGCTAGGTTTATATTGAGGGGAGGGGGTGGACCATGGAAGAGGAAGGTTAGGGTTAGGCTACGGGTAGTGGATGGCTAGGGTTATAATGAGAGGAGGTGATGGATCATAGAAGGGGAAAGTTAGGTTAAGGCTACAGGGGGTAGATGGCTAGGGTTATATTGAGGGGAGGGGATGGATCATAGAAGAGGAAGGTTAGGTTTAGGCTACAGGGGGTAGATGGCTAGGGTTATATTGAGGGGAGGGGGTGGACCATGGAAGAGGAAGGTTAGGGTTAGGCTACGGGGAGTGGATGGCTAGGGTTATATTGAGAGGAGGGGATGGATCATAGAAGAGGAAGGTTAGGTTTAGGCTACAGGGGGTAGATGGCTAGGGTTATATTGAGGGGAGGGGGTGGACCATAGAAGAGAAAGGTTAGTGTTAGGCTACGGGGAGTGGATGGCTAGGGTTATATTGAGAGGAGGGGATGGAACATAGAAGGGGAAGGTTAGGGTTAGACTGCAGAAAGGGAATGTTTAGTAGAAGAGGAGGTTTATGTTTAGGCTACAGTGATGGAATGGATCAGAGTAAGGGTAGGGTTGATTTGCAGGAAGGGAGCAAATCGTAGAAGGGGAAGGTTAGGGTTAAGTTGCAGGTATGGGTGGGAAGGACTGGGGTATTGAAAAGGGAAGGTGAGAAATTGAATACGTTGAAGAAAAAGTAACATGTCGGCATAGGGTATATGAAGGTTCTTCATACCGAAAGAAGACAAGAGATTTTCATAGAGACTCCTCTGCAATGGGAAATCTCTTGTCTTCTTAGGTCACTTGTCGTTTGTTGTGTTTGTTGGGAACAGCCCTGTCTTTTTCAACTGGTTCCAAATTTTCGATTGGCTTCATAAGGTTCAGCACAGTTGTCTACTGTCACATTTTAGATTAATTGTGAGGGTTGCAACATATAAGCGCTGATTTCAGGGTATGCAGTGGTTGCCACATCTGCCTTTAAAGTTGAGCTCATGGAAGACCTCCACAAACCTTAATTTGACATTGAGTATTTGTAAGATATAGAAGAGGACTGACATCTGTGACGTCATTTAGAGAGAGAAAGCATATGAGGCTAGTACACAATTCCTAAAAGGCAAATTGTTCATCACAGTATATAAGTAACCCCATCCCACCCTAATTACCATCATATCATGAACAGCATAAGCTATAAGTACTTAACATAGCTAATTTTATATATAAAAGATTTCCACTTATTACCTTAGTGAAAGCCTGTAGTGAATGCTTTTCCTTAAGAAATGAAGTAATGTCCTGCTGAGCTTTCGTGTTTAAAAGGTCAGTGTATCTTTTATAGACATTTAAGTATCTAGAAAAGAAAGAAAGGGGGAATTATAAAGTTGAGTATTACAGGAAATTCATTTTCCTTGAAATCTTAGCTCTTTGGTATACATGATACAACGTGATTAAAATGGATGGATATAATTAGTAACTTAGGCATCTCAGCCTGTGCATACGTAGATACATGGAAATGTTATGCCACAATACTTTGCAGGTACAGAATACAAACTAAAATATAAGTTTAAAACGTGTAAATATAATAATAATAACTACAATAATTTATGTATAGATGAATTCCTTGTTCTGATTAATCTGCTTGTTAATAATCGCCATGCTTTCTTCAGACAACTATTTATCCAGAACCACAAGAGAAATCGTGCTATAACTCTGGGTGTTTACTTAACAGTCGCAAGGACCAAAGTGCTATAACTCTAGGTTCTCATTATATTGCGTCTGCTAGAATTTACAGTGTTGATTTCTTAAACTGTAAAAGTTTGTGCGCTGTAATCATGAGTATTTGTTTTGGAGGATGCCAGAGCCAGGATGATTTCAATAAGAGTGTTTTTAGTCAAACAACCAGAGTCTGAGGGGTATATTTACTAAGTGGTGAGATTGCAGTGAGATTTGAAATGTTGCCCATAGCAACCAATCAGATTCAAGCTCGCGGCTTCATTTTACACACTAGAGAATGTGAACTCGAATCTGATTGGTTGCTATGGGCAATATCCCCACATTTCAACCTCACTGCAATGTCACCGCTTAGTAAATATACCCCAGAGTGTTATAATTCCAGGAACTAACTAGGGCATAGCTGTATTTACAGCACATGTAAATGAAACTCAATCTAGGTTATGACAAGCTATGTATGTTAAAGGTGAATTTATTGATCATTACTATAAATTGAAAGTGTAACAAAATAAAGATCCTGTTAAATCTTAAATGCAGTTATAAACAGTAGCATTCAATTCAGAGTCCTGGAATTATGATATGTCCACTGATCAGGGCTGATGTACCTCCAGGAATTTCCTGCAGACTTCTCAAAAAGGTTCAAACCTAAATTAGGCATATCATGTACCATCACCAGAATGGTTGTGAATTATCGTTCATCTGTCCAGAGGCCCATTGAAATGGCTTTGTCACCTTGATGTGGGTACGATAGTCTATTCCAGTGTGTTTCAGTGTATTATGGTTTTATTGTTCAGATTTTATTCTGATGTGCGCCCGTGTTTGTGTGATTTATTATTTTCATTTGTCTTTGGAGATGTTTGTAATTTTGGATTCAAATTTTGACATTTTTACACAGTCTATATATTTTTTCTCTCTCACTCTCCCACACCTATTTCTGAGACTTGTGGCTTACAAATACACAAAAGGGCTTTAAATGTACTTGGTAAAATTGGATATCCTTACATGGTCATGGTAACTGGGTGACCAACCTTGCAATTTACAGGATTGCAGCGATTGACTTGGTGTTTGATAGCACCTTCATATCAACAATGTTCAGTATTTATATGTAACACTTATAGAGACACTAAAACTTACTTTTGAGGACCAATTGTGTTCTTGTTGAAAATCTCTCGAGTTTTGTTGATGAAATCAAATACTAAGGATTCATCTTGTTTGACAGAGCTGAGGGTATGGTTATCCATCTGCAGGTCTGGGAAAAGGTCTACTTCCACCTGTAGGTAAAGATCGATTCTGTGTATCTAGTGCATTTATGTAGAGATAAGCCCCCCACCCCTCACTGCCTTCTTTCCCCCGGTCCAGTTAAATAAGATATAGAGGAACAACAGGCGTTCTCCCAGGCTGGCTAATTATTTACACGCCGGCTGATATATAATATAACCTGACATATAAATGGAGGCAGCATGGTGGTGTATTTTCAGCCCCTGGGCCCAGCGCTCTAGGCGATCGTCTAAGGTGGCCTAATGGTAGCAACGGCCACAATCTTCCCAGATACAATTACTGGTCATTTAGAACAGTAATGTAAGGAAAAAGGATACAAGATATTCTTTAACCTACATTTTAACCGATTTAAGTGTATCTTAAAAGCCTTGAACATTAAAATAGCTTGTCTTACATTTTTATTCTTCTAAATGCAGACCCTCAACCCTGACCCATTCCATTAGGGACAAAATGCTCTTCCGCTGAGCCTCCAGTTATTTGCTACTATAGTAACCACATGTATTGAATAGAGAAATGTTTTCAACCATCAGATAATTAATTGAATTTATTTATTCATTTATTGGAACCAGGTGAGTGTGAAAAATCAAGAGCAGAGTACTTTGTACCTAATGGAAAGGGTCATGCTGCAGGATCAGTAAATGAAAACAGAAACATAGAAAATGACAAGTTAAGAACCACATGTACCATCCTGTCTGACCAGTTGCTTGTTCTAAACTATATCGACCCAATTTGATGATTAAATTTAGTTTCAGATTTAAGGTATCCATAAAATGATCCCCCATCAATTGCTACTACTGATGTAGGGTTCACTTGTTGGGAGTTATGCATCCACTTTTATGCATTTGCTATTCTGCATCTACTGAAACTACTGTTACTACAGACTGATTGGATAATTCAGTCACAAATTTTACCAGCACCAATTTAAGCTCTTTTAGTATCCTAGGATGTATCCCACCAGAAATCCTGCACCAGCTAGAACTTTTGTTACTGCTTGTCCAAGCAAAATAATATATATATATATATATATATATATATATATATATATATATATATATATATATATAACAAAGCACTTGTACAAAGTTATACACAGCTAACAAGAATTAAATCAGTATATTTAATAAGAAAAGACATTTTAAACTACACTGCAGCCATTTTTATTGTCTTGGTGGTTTTGTGAATGCCATTGTGTTTTATTTAATCAAGTAATGTAACATATTAACACTACACAAGAAAAGCAATTTAAGAGACTAGAAAATAAACTTTGAAACAAGCACATGGATCTCTGTTTTGGGATCTCTGTTTTGGGGGTACAAATTGTTATTGCAAGTCTGGACCCCCACTTCAAAAACTCTGGATCAAGTCCTATATGTATGTGGTTTTTAATTCTGATAAAGTAGCATACTAGAGTGCATACTAGAGTGCATACTAGAGTGCAGTGTAGCCTGTGTTTAAACTGACATGTTCTACCCTACATATAACTATTTACCCTCAATTTCTGTGACTAGAACTGATATGGGACTGGATCATACAGATCACTGAGCACTTTTACATTACACCCTTGCTGGTCCATTGTATAATAACTTACCCCTATGTATCAATCCTCAATCTCCTATAGGGGATACTCTATCTTTTACCAACCAGCCATGTCTTATAGAGTGTTGTAAAATTGTAAAGTTCTATGTAATCTGAAGGTGATATTAATAAATAATAAAGAAATAACATAAATAGTAAGTAAACACCAAATGACATTCTCCCTAACACTGTTAAATTATAGTTTACTGTCAGTAAGAAACTTGCCACCAGCTACAAGCTATGACTGTTGCTCAGAATACAAGGCAGTGAGTTACAATGACTTTGACAAAGTGATTCTTTGTACTGTTGTTTTTACTGTATGATGAATTTGCTTACGACATACTTTAGGAAGTCCTTCAGCACTTTTAATAACCTCCTGGAAGCAGCGCCTTATCAGATTCCAACATTCCTCCAGAACTGGCTCAAAAAGTATTTTGGGTTCTTCCACCGTAAGCTTGATTATTAGAATTTGAGGAGTATGGAACTTCCTATCATCATACGTGTGGCAAAAATCATTTCCATCCTGTAAAATATAATGTTATAGCATTTAATAAACCAATAATGACCATACACTAAAGACTCATTTTTAAATAATCAAATCCCATTATACTCCAAAAACTGACAGATTCATAGTGATAGAGATCTTATGGACAAAAAATGATGAAATACCAACCCATCAACAGATCAAAACCCCCGTAACCGTTTACCCGTCTTGTTCACAAATGGAGGACTTAATCCAAATTTAGAAAATAAGAGGAAATAAAGTGGGGGAACAAATCCTGTTGAATCTCTTGAGAAGCCAATTTATTATATTCTGTGCATGCATGAGAATATTTGATCACAGATACTGACTGACAGCTTGAGCTTTTGCACATTACCTCTGAACCAAACAGATGATGTTTGCCTCCCCTATAACATAGTTTGTGCAAGTGTAACTTTCCCTCTGATTTCATCCATTATAACTCTGTATCTGGAAATACTATTGTTTAGGTCTGTCCATTTTCCAGATTTACACCTAAATATATTATGTACTATTATGAAAATATTGATAATTGCATCTTATATAATATATATTAAATTTATTTTTGTTCTACCATTCATTCATTATATAGTCTTTACATATTCTCTTTATAAAGTCGATTTTATTACGTTGCTCTGCTTCAGTTGCCTGGCGGTCAAATTCAATAAACCACATGATTGCAACATTTGTTTTAGGTAAGAGCATAAATTATCTGTACAGGGAACTAAAAGAAAGACTATGAATGCCACAGTATCTACTGGGCTGAGTGACGTCGGTAGCACCGCTGCGAGTAGTGTTGCTGCACAGCAGTCTGTGGATTTCATTACTGACTGGCAAAAAAAAATGTTCATAAATGACTTTAAACAAAACGAAAGCACACAATAAGGGAACATTTTGTGCTATTCAATGTTAGAGAAAAGATAAACAAATGCGTTAAATGTGGCATGCAAGTTAAATTAAAAGGATAAAAATGTGTCTTTATAAAAGTTAGACAGAAAACTTCATTAAGGGGTTCATCTCTATTTAAGTTTGAGAGTACCCACCAAACTATGCATTGTAAACATTGAGTTTCAGTTGAGAGGTTGTGTTTCCTGGATCAACTCTAAATGACAGTATAACTCTATGGCTATGCAGTATTTTAGTTCTATTTACTCCCCACACATGGCTTTCCCGCTTATTTTTGATGTTACTCTCACACTCTGGATCAGTACCCACCGCTTCCCATTGTTACCTGAAATAACTAGTACTAGTATCCTATCATAATTTAGTAAAATAGTACAGTTTTCCAGAAAAGCTGTAATAAAGCTGTAATGCAGACTCCTTTAACTTTCTATGAAGCAGGATGGTGTCAGAAAGAGAGACAGGAAGAGATAGACAGGGAGGGAGAGAGCGATACCGTGTTTCCCCTATAATAGGACCTACCCTGATAATAAGCCCTATCCTATTTTACAGTAAACTGTCTAAAATAAGCCCTCCCCCGAAATTTAGCTATTAATATAAATCACAATGAGGTGTCAGCAGCACTTGGAGGAACAATGAGGTGTCATAATGGCAGCAGCACTTGGGGGGCCATGATTGGATTAAAAGCAGGTCAATAAAATAAGCCCTACCCCGAAAATAAGCCCTAGGGTGTTTTTTGTCCTGAAAAAAACAAGACAGTGTCTTATTATCGTGGAAACACGGTATTGACTCTTTATATAGATGAAAATAGTACCTAACCACATTTTTTTATTAAGTGCTGCTACGATATACTATTTAATGAGGTGAATACATAAAATATTGAGCAAGCCCCAATTAGTTATATTATAAGTATATGCATTATTCCATAGGAAAATAACTCCCTTTGATCTCTGAAGGATACAATTATTGCAGTTGTAAATTATATTTTAAGTTTATTTTTTTCACATCTCATTTTGCAAGCAAAATCTTACATAATGATGAGTAAAAAGTCATTTCAAGTGTTTCTCGGATGAAAACCAAGAACATATGGCGATGCTGAAGCACTAGAGACACTCTATATCCATAGAGCTAGCTGTGCTATTGTTCCACACACAGTTTTTAATTTGCTGGTAAAATGTTCAGCTAATTTTCAAAAGTACAGTATTGAGCACTGAGACTTTTTTTTACCTTGTGTATAGTGAAATAAGACAGTAGGTCCTGAAGTGAATTAATGACCATCCCACGCAGCTGCAGAGACATCAATGAGGAAGCACATGCAAAAAACTCTTGAACTTGCAAAACGGAGTCGTGATCATTATGTGGCACTAAATGGATCCACTTATCCTTCTCAGAGACAAACAGCGAAGCACAACTGGGAATCCACCTGAAATATCATAGGAATCAAAAACTGAAGAACAAAATCATGTGGAGGGAACGGGATGGAGTGTGGAAGGAGATGAGCGAGGAGAGCCAGGGAGCAGAGGAAGGGGAGAGAGCTTCATAGGTGGTGGTGAGCAGTTTGAAGAGAATGCAGAAGGGGATAGCAAGCCAGTGTAGAGATTGACAGAGCGGGAAGGTGGAGTCCGCAGAGAAAGATGTTACAGTAGTCAAGACGTGAGATGACGAGAGAGTGAATGAGCATCTTGGTGGATAGTAAGGGACAAATACTGTAGAGGTGAAAGTGCTCACTTCCCAACTAATCACCAACTCACATATCCATACTTCACCCGACTCCCCATACACTAGAACAGCCTACCCAAACTTATTAGGCTATGTACCACTCTCCAAGCCTTTAAACGCTCACTCAAAACCCACTTATTCAGATTGGTCTACCCCTTCTCCACTGATCTCTGTACCCTCTCTCAATCATCCCAATGTCTTCTTTACTGTCTACCCCTCCCTTTGGATGTAAGCTCTCACAAGTAGGGACCCCCTCCCTCCTGTTATCTACCTCACCTGCCCCCATCTCCTCCCTTCTGTTTGTCACCATTGTTAATATACTGTACACTTCCCGACCCTCCTAGTTATTACTCTGTACCCTCATGCTATGTATGTATTCCACTACACTGTACCCCATGCTATTTATTTACTATTTGCAATGTGTACGATGCGCAAACTATGTGACGCCTTATAAACATTAATAATAATAATAAAAAATATTAATGGTCATGATGTTAAAGCATATTTAATACATTTGCGGCAATTACTAATTTGCAGCTGTTATTAATTCCACCATAACCTGTAAATAGTTTGCCATACAAGGACGTGTTTTGAAACCTGGCTGTGTCTCGTGGTAAGCATGTATAGAAGGAAGAAAGCACCATGTCGCCCCCTACATTCTGTCTAGCTCTCACACACAAACAGTGTACCCCATATTACATTCCCAGTACCTCTACCTCCCAAACACACAGTACATTTCCCCACTTTCTCTTGCACACACAATGCATCACATAATATATTCTTACTACCTCTATCTCCCTCACACACATTCGTTTCCACAATACATTCTTCCTACATCTTGATTTGTAGCTGATGCCAATAATGTCTCATAGAAGACAGAACAGAACACCCCTCCCACTGGTGCTGGAAGACTTCTGATGGCCAGGACATTTCCCTACCAGTTCACTTACTGCTGTAATTGATAATTGCTCTGGTGTATGGCCACAATAAGCCCATATTGACTCATCAGGCTATTGCACTATGCAACACTCTGTACCCTTCAGTATCAAAATCATACATCATTTCACCAGGTCCCTGTAGTAAAACGGTCTTTATTTACTTTGTAAATGTTAAATTATACATTTCATGACTGTAAAATTGCATCTGAGAGCCCTATACTGTCTGTAAATTGTACGTAATTTAATCAATTTGTAACAAGACATATGAATCCAATGTGTTACGTTTCCTGTTGGCAGTAGGATTAAAGGTTAGGAGTAATGATTGGATGTAACAGCTCAGTATTGTTGTATGTAATTACAGGTTAATAACTTTTAAGATATATACACTATTAATACAGACAACTTCTGCACTTACTTATTTCGCAATGTATTTCGAGCCTCGTGGCAATGCTTCTGTACTAGTTCTTCGAATTCAGCAGGAAGTAGGGGCAAATTTCCAGACAGTATCTCCTTGGTACGAACAAATCTTAAATCACTGAACCTAAAATAGAAAGCACGCAGAATAGTTCCCCCGTGTGACCAGTCTATAGCGTTTGAATTTGTAATTCAAGTAATGGAAACATATAAGGCTAATTTCAAGCATTCAAAGAGAATTTTTAAATACATAAGACCATCTATAGCACAGCAAGATCATTAGCTAACATGGTTATACAGTGAACCCGAGAGGCCCAACTTATCTCATTTCACATTATTGAAAAAATTTAATTCTTAACACAAGACAGCAAGACATCTGAGCAATGCCATATACATTACATATCTCTGTGTCAATGTTCAACCCACTGAGTTTTCTATGCAGGGAGATGAACACATTGATTGTTTAAGCCCCCCCCCCATGGCCAAATGCAGGATAGATTGGATTTTCTTGTGAAGCATGTGAATATACTCTGAAGTCCATCAGAGGTTGTCATTTGTAGATTGTATAAGAAGTTTTATCATAACGCAAGAAGTGGACCCCCAAGGATTTATTTAATTAATAGTAGTAGTAGAGGTTGTATGTGTATTATTTAAAAATCTTTATCCATTATTTACCATATTTATTCCAGGTGGACAAATGCTGGGTATACACTTGTACAATCCTCCTGAGATTTTACTACTAACCAGAATGTTAACATAATCTTCCCTGAGATCTACAACATCTGATTTACGCTTCCAATTTTATTGCTGCACTGTATGCGTTCTTCAAATCTTTGGCAGAGCAGCGTCCACTCACATGCAGGTTTATATAAGCAGCAGGATCAGATTTAGACACAATTTTAAACTGTAGTTGGGGTCTCTTGAAGGTTTAATCATTTTCCGACCTGACCATATGACCAAGATTGGATGTAACAAGTGGCCAAGTGAGTGTACACACTTATCCAATGAAGGACTGGTGGGTCAGAGATCGGATTTGACAAGTGTGTACCCAGCTTAAGACTTAATTTTCTACTAACCTAGACTTTGACGCTGATAGCTGGAATATCAAAATTGCAATGATGTAGAACATATTATTATTATTATTATTATTATACTTCACACATAAGTACTTGTATGCAGGATGTAGACATAATGAACTGGATTTAGAATTGAAGCTCACATCAGTATGTAAAATAAAGCAGAGCTTGGATCTGATTGGTTGCTATGGGCAACATCCCCACTTTTCCAATCCAACAGTTTAGTAAATTTAGGCCCAGGGGTAACTGTGACCAAATTCTGCAGTTCACTCTTTCTGTAACACAAGGTGCTATTGGTATCACCAGCTTTATTAGATTTCCATTACTTACTGAGTAACCCAGAGTTTTTGTAGTGACAACATCATGGGGTTTACAGTGAAAAGATGATCTTCATTCCACTTGTGGGCACTGTCGTAGCAGAAGTGCCAGGGCACAGGGGCACGAATCACCCGGAGAGGAAAAGAACGAGGGATGTTGGAAATACACAGTCTGTCTTTCTCTCCTGGGTCCTTTAGGATGTAATCAACTAGAAAAACAGAAACGGTTCTTATTTAGACGAGAGATTGAATCATCATAATCTGAGTGCTGTAAAAGTATTTGTGAACATTTTTTTTACAAACATAATGGAGGATAGTGAGATACATGTTGTGGTGCATGATGCTGTGAAGAAGAAAATACATAGGAAGCCTAAAACGTTCAATTTCCCAAAGAGATACTTTTCGTTTTTGGCATTTAACAAGCTATAATATTAGACAGTAAGCAACACGCATTGCATCTAAACACTGAACCGAATATCCAATAACATTTTCTTTTATTACATGCAATTTGTCATGGTTTGAAACAGTAAAAATGTACACTGTAGCACTGGTTTGAAATAGTTTGCAGCTACGTTGTAAATATCCAACATTCTGTAATTACAACACAACTTGCCAGTCTGCACTTTAAAACATTAATAAGACTAATAAAAGAACTGCTGATAACATTTAATATTAAAACTACACAAGATATATTGTCTCAATTAATGGCTTTAATGTTTAGCGTTCTTTGGGAATCATTACATTAAATATATACAATAGTGTGCAAATTTTGGGGTCACTTCCCCAAATTTCCTTATTTTTGAAAGATGCGCAGTTTTTCCAATAAAGATAACATGAAATGAAAAAGAAATACACTCTATACTTTGATAATTTTGTAAATGACTATACAAGCTGCAAAGTCTGGTTTCTAAGTACTGTAGGTGTACGGAGGCCCATTTCCAGCAGCCATCACTCCAATGTTCTAATGATACATTGTGTTTGTTAATTCTGTTAGACAACTAATGGATGATTAGAAAACCCTTGTGAAATCAGGTTAGCCCAGCTGAAAATGGGTTTGATCGTTAGAAAAGCTATAAAACTGGCCTTCCTTTGAGCTATTTGAATATCCGTGGTTATCAAACTTTCAAAACAGTAAGGAAAAAAAAAAGAGAACTTTCATGTAAAACGGCGTCTATTCTTGTTCTTAGAAAGAAAGGTTATTTTATGAGACAAATCGCCAAGAGATATCCTTCAACGTTGTGTACTACTCCCTTCAAACAACAGCACAAATAGACTCTAATCATAGTATTAAAAGAAGTGGGAGGTCCTGGAGCACAACTGACCCAGAAGACAAGTACATTAGAGTCTCTAGTTTGAGAAATAGAAGCCTCACATGTCCTCAACTGGCAAAACACCAGTGTCAACGTCTACAGGGAAGAGGCAACCCCTGTCCTTCTAAACAGAGTGGCAAAAAAGTCATTTCTCCTATCAGACCATCTGGGGGACACTGGTACAATGGGGTTGTGTAGGGCCAGATAGGAGTGGGCACTTAAATGGTTAATTTTTTTGTGAGCTGCACGCTCCTCCTCCCTGCAACCCCNGCCGCAAATCAGTTTTTTNTAAGTGCCCTAGGAGTGAGGGCCTTGGTTTTTCAGGCTCCGTTGAGCCTTATTCTTTTTTCTTTAATTTTCTTTATTTTTACTT
>JABWIB010001149.1:76900-87120 GCA_016617825.1 Platyplectrum ornatum
GATGACGCCAAGCCCTGCCAATCCATAGTAAATGGTGGTGAAGGATGACGCCAAGCCCTGCCCATCCATAGTAAATGGTAGCTTCTCATGGGCGTGCTTCAGGCGTGATTTGCATACATCGCTATGCTGCTGTCAGTTTGGCAAAAGTCGGCAACTTTGATTTATAGTTTTTAACATGATGGACAAAAATAGACCTGAAGGAAAATAAAATGCATGTACCTCAAAATGTTGGTTACCATGAATTACACACTTTGTATAGCACCTGTGGCTTCTGCCGCCAGATTTAGACTGGCTCGCCAGGGAAGCAATCACTCTGGCATCATATATCTACAAAATGTGCTGGAACGAGCCGGATAGCCCTGCGAAATCTAGTGCCGTCCCTTGCTGTAACCTACATGACACTGTTGTAAACAACACCAAGGGCTCTGCAAAACCTAGGGCTACCAATGGATACTGCAATAGCAATTTTATATATTGTGACATAATATTACAAAATTACATAGATACAAAATAAAGCTGAGGACACACAATGGGGTCATTCCCACAATCTGACATTGTTTGATCGGTATAATTAGAAATGTTAAAGAATGTGATTAAACAATGTTAAGTGCTCACTTCGCTAACCAACAATCACGCATTATCGACCTCTCAGTCAAGTGGCTTCTGGGATTAGGCATGATTTTAAATGAAAAATCCTCCATTCTAAAACTGTTACGCTTCTGTATACATTAGACAGGGTTGTTTTGGTTCAGTGGAGATAGAAGATACAATATGTGCCCACACTGACATCAATTTAACCAGCAAATGTCAAATAGGATTGTTTCTCCAACAGTGACAGCACCTATTTATAACAGTTGTCATATAAATGTATTTGTAAAGCCATATATAATATATATATATATATATATATATATATATATATGTATATATGTTCAAGTAAATGGTTGATGCTTTCTGTTTAGTTCACAAGAATTAGAATTTTTTTTATCATGTTTATTGGTAAACATTTGGTGTCTTTTAAAAAGAATTTAGGTTGTTAAAAAGTGACAAGACTTTTTAACCATTTATATAATGGGTGCTGAGTGTACAGTACCTACAGGTTCATGAGAAAAAGGGCCACTTAAAGTGCATGACAGCCAACCCGGCTGAGGAATCTCCTCTTCTTGCCTCCCAGCTACCAGTCAAGCAGCTGGCATTATGATTATGGGCAGATTGCTGAATGGTAATAATGGTATGGTAGTACACTAGGACTGATTGGGGGACAGTAGACAGGTAGGCCAATGCTGTAGGTACAATTTTTTGTGTTGGGGCAATAAAGAGAAAAATGGTGCCCACAATATGAAAAAAAGGTGTAATAACAGTGTAACAGTAACGCTGGTCAGAATCTGTGTGCAACATGCAACAATAAAGTATTCTCCCTGCATGCGCACACTGACATTCATTTTACCCCCCCCCCTGCAATTGAAACATGGTTTTACCCACTCTTGAGATAAGCTGGCCATACACTATAAGACAAATTGTTCCAATCGAAAGATTTTTCAAGAGTGGGCAAAACCATGTTGAATTGCAGGGGAGGCAAACTGAATTAATTGCAATCAGTCTTACAGGTGAGAGATGATGTCTAATAACAGTGTAACAGTAACACTGGTCAGTATCTGTGTGCAAAATGCAAAAATAATGTATTCTCCCTGCATGCACACACTGACATTCATTTTACCTCCCCTGCAATTCATCATGGTTTTACCCACTCTTGAAAAAATCTTTTGATTGGAACAAATTATCTTATAGTGTATGGCCAGCTTAAAGGTGGCCATACATGGGCTGAATTTCATCCAAAGCTCACGAATATCGTGAGCTTTGGATAAAAATCGGTCCATGGATGGACACGACAGAATACCCCCAACGGCGACCAAACGCCATCGGTGATCAAACGGATTTTACGATTGATCTCCGATGTTCGTTTGTTTAGAAAAAATAAATAAATAAAAACCTGTAAAAAAATGAAATAAATAAAATTAAAATACACTCACCCTTCGGATGTCTGCGCTGGGCACCACAGCGGTCTCTGTCCTGCACGGAGAGGACACTGTATATGCATGACGGCGTCACGTACATACAGCGTCCTCTCCGTGCAAGACAGAGGAACGACATCATTCCATGGATGGCCTACAAACAGGGTGATTTTCCCTAGGGAAAATCACCCTGTTTGTCTGTGCCGATTTTCCACAGGAACAAAGTCGTTCTTGTGAATGGCCAGCTTAAGTTGTAAGTCAATAGTGCCTAAAGTCTGAATGTGGTCCTTTGTATGGAAGGCATGGAGCGACCGCCCTGAATGCCCTGTGGTCAATACAGTCCTGGATAGATAGATAGATAGATAGATAGATAGATAGATAGATAGATAGATATTTCATATGAAATTTAATCTGCTGCACTATAAAATAAATAAAAACAATAAAAGAAATTGTCACACCTGAGGAACCATGTGGCAGATTTGCCCGGGGCAGGGTAGCGGGTCCCAATTATTAATCCTGCACACTTTCTTAAAGTGCCAAACTTTTGTTTTGGATCACGCGCTAGTCACAAATTATATAGCGGCATAGAAGCTGTGTATTACACAGAATAAAGTGATAATGTATATTTGTTATTGGAGAAAGTAGGATAAAGTGCAAGAAATGGCACTGGGAAAGTTCCTATTGCATGAATAATGGAACACGCATTCAGAAATGTCACCCAGTAGATAGAAGAAAAATATGTAGTAGTCAGAACACTATTTGTGCTATAATAAGAAAGTATCAGCCTGCCACCATCAATTCTCAAACATGAGAACGAAAACTGACAATATTATATCTACAGTCTACAGTACCCCTAAAATAGAGCTGCCAGACACTCCTCACCTCCCTCATAGAAGGATCAACAAAAGGGAATGGAAATGAACATACTATATAGCTATAACAGCTATAATACAACGGCAAGTTATTATCATCACTGTAATTGTACATTGCTGATTGTAGTGATGTAGGTAATTTGATTATTTTATGTCACAATATAATAACATTATATATATAAATATATATATATATATATATATATATATATATATATATATACACACACACACACACACACACAGTATATGATTACTATGATACTATTAAAGTCTTGATAGTCTGTGAGACTACTGCATTTCTGATACTTTTCCCGGTACCTGGGCTGAGACAGTGATTTTTAACCAGCCCCGAGCATTAAAGTAAACAGAAGTTTTATTGTTTGGGAGGGAACCAAGAGTCGGCAACTCTGTATTGCAGGACCAGATTCAGACTTTTGCACTATTGACGTACTCATAACTTATTCAAGAGTGGGTAAAACCATGTTGAATTGGAGGGGAGGGGGGGGGTACCGTCGTAATACCGGGCTGAAATCTACAGGCCCATTTTAATTTGTACAGGGATTTTTTTTTTTTTACATTTTTTTCCTTTATTTTTAATACTAAAAAAAAAACCCCAGAGACCTGGCTCGGACCTGGCAATAACCCTGCTCTTTACCTGGGTCTAACTCCCAGGTAGAGAGGACTAAAGTCTGAATCTGGTCCAATATATATTTATATATATATATATATATATATATATATATATATATATATATCTCTTTTTCACATTATTTCCAAATGGCATAAAATAAATAATATTACATGCACTATTAGGGAAACTGATTGAATAGCTGTATTTTTGTTATCTTTGAGTTATAAAATAAGTTTAAGAAAGAAAGTTGAAACATAAGATCTCCTGGGGACAGGGGAGGTGATGATCATTATACAGTATAGTACATATTGATGATAGTGTTACCTTATGGAGAGCTGGAGTCAGTGAAGATTTCATTGTGACTTCTCTGGTAATCTGGGGGGATCTATCTGTATCTCTGAAACAGCAGATAGTTAACCTTCAGACATGCCATTGCACAGGTACAGGTACGCAGTTCTAGGTGTCTGGAAAACTTTGGTAACTAGGTGAGTTGCTATGGGACATAGACCGCAGTGTTTGCATGGTTTCCCTGCCCGGTCACCGGTGTGTACTATAATCCTCACATTAAAGGGAAACACACGTGTCTCATACCTTGGATACATTGGGTTCAGTGCCGCTGTGAGCGCCGGTCAGACCTCCCGGTGATCTCCCGGTGTGTTTGCAGCAACTGGAGGTCGCTTGGTAGTCATGGCAACCGGCCGCTTGTCCAGAGCATGGCGGGGACTGCAGACACAGCTATTTCCCAGGCTGTCTCTACCCTCAATTTACTATTATTATTTCACTCCGCTTTCTTATTACACAGCTGAATCCCACCACCACCTTGCTGCTGCTGCAAAACCTCTTGGTGGTCACAGAGCTGAGAACTAATTGCACTGGATCCGTACGTCATTTGCCCGGTATTCCTACGTAAATGGCGTAACAGTTCTCAAACCCCAAAACATATCTGGCAAACAAATGAAAATGTGCAAATGGATTTCTGTTGTTACTTTTATATTTCCATATTTCCAATTAATTTATATACATTTTTTTATTATTATTGATATTATTATTAATAATAATAATAAAATAATAATAATGCTCTCACACTGCAATGCAAAAAAAAACATTAAAAGGATTTGACATTGTAGATTTAGCTTTCTTGCATTATTGATCTGTGCAGAACAGCCTACTTCTGTGTTTCCCTGATAATAAGACCTACCCCAAAAATAAGCTTTAAGCTGGCCATACACCAGAAAGATAATCTTTCCAATCAACAGATAAATGACCCTCACAGCAGAAATCTGTTAGATGTGCACTCATTAAATGCATGTTTTGTGAGTACACATGTAACAGATTTCTGCTGTGAGGGTCATTTATCTGTTGATTGGAAAGATTATCTTTCTGGTGTATGGCCAGCTTTACCCAAATTTTTGTAAAATCATCCAAAATAAGCCCTACCCTGAAAATAAGCCCTAGCAAATTCACCAGCTTGTAAAAAAAAAAAGGCAGGACTGGGGGGCATGATGGGTATAAAATCAGCTGCAGAACTGTTTGTATAAATCTCTGTCAATGTTAATTAAATTAAGACCTAAACAGAAAATAAGCCCTATGGTGATTTTATGGACCAAAAAAAAAAAAAATAAGACAGTGTCTTATTATCGGGAAAACACGGTACCATCCCCTTTCCTTGATCTACATGCCCGACCCCGCCCCCTGCGTTGAACACTGCATTACCCAAAACGGGTAAAAAATTGGGATAGTTTGAGAGCGGGAATGGTTGATTTTCAATATGAAGTTGTTGGTGGGATGTTCCTGGGTTGATGGGCTACTATTTAATAATGGAATGGGATTGTTTCTCACCAACATTTCTATGTATTGTGTGCTGTTGCTGTGTATGCTGTGGTTTACATTTTAGGGTGTATATTTTAATACTAATTCAATATCTAAAATTTTCTATACTTTTAGTTATGTATATTATGTTATGGAGATTGTGACAGCACCAGCATCAAAGGGGGGAGTGGCCTATGCAAACAAAGGGGTGTGTCATGTAAATTAGCTCCACCCATAAGGGCACCAGTAAAACAATTGATGGCAGCATCACTATGGGGTCGATTCAATCCCCTTCGCGCAAATTTTTTCTGCCTTACGCTGTTTGCGTAAGGCAGGAAAACTCAAGTTTTTTCGTTCGCACCTCATAGAGGTGCGTACAAAAAGACGCGAGGTTTCAGTCCCGTAATAGACGGGACTTCACGTTTTTTCCCGTCTTCGCGAGGGATTGAATCGGTCCCTATATATTGACTGTGGCATCGTCAGTAAATTAACACTCTCACTGAAGAATGTAAATAGGAGTTCCGTCATCATACTGAAATTACCCACAGTATACATTACAACAGTCATGTAATCCTTGCACCCACAGCTTTGACATACCCAAAACCCGGCAATGCATGATGGGACTTGTAGTTTCACAACACCTGGATCACATGTGTTACATTAATATTACTGCCAGCAGCAGCTGTTATTTCAAATGTAATTTTCATTCAGTGATCTACGTAATAGGAACTGAGATCTCTCGACATACATTTTAAAACAAAGAAATTGTGCTTACAGGCTTCATTGTGTGGAATCAGAAGCATAATGCGCTAGCAATTCCAAAAAGCTGTAGGGAAAGTACTAATTAAAGAGATAAAATGACGCTACAACTGACTGTGTTCCCATAAAATAGTTTCAGAAATCAACCATCTGTAAATGTCCTGGTAATATTAGGCTAAAGAATGATCTAAATGGTAACTAACCCCTCCAATCCGGCCCCACGCTCCCCACTAGCCTCTACGCGGTGACTGGCTCCCTGCACTCTGATTGGTACATAGCTCTAGCCATCCACCAATCAGGCTGCTGGCAGACATTCACTGGAAGGTTGCTGGCTGGGAGGCAGGTTCACAGAGTAATGGAGGACTGACCTGGATGGTGTTTAGTAATTCGCCTCTGTGCACAAAGCCCAGTCCCTCAAACGTTCTGACATCTAGAGATTACGGGCCAGATCCAGCTATCCAGATATTTCCTATTTGCCATGTGTTTGATTAATACTTACACCTCGTACTACCTGATCCAAATTCATTGAGACCCATCCAGACTGAAGAGCTATGACACAACCCATACCCTCTGACAGAGAGGCTACCTTGTGATTTAAACACTTATTATGGGAAAGAAGTGGAACACAATTGAGAAATAAACAGCTTAATTATGGAACATACAGCAGTTATCCCTGTTGTCTTTATTATTCTTTAATTGCGCTCAAATTGTCATCTATAGTAGAGATCTACATCATATAAGTACAAGTAGACAATGTCATTCCTTCCCTGGAATGCAACTAGAGTCTTCTTGCGTATGAATGCACTTGTCTAGGCTTAGGTTACTATACGATCAGATCACTTGTATTGGATCTGGTTGTTTCCAGGAAACAATGTAACGCAGTAAGTATCTATCTTTATTGAACTACTAGCTCTTACCTAGACCTGACAAAGGAGATGGCACATGGTGAAACTTGTTACAGTAATGTCTTAGTCCTTCATACAGCGGACAATATAGGTTTTACTTTTACTCATACTTTTCTTTATCATATACTGTGTATGTATGTAGTATGTGTATATATATATATATATATATATATATATATATATATATATATATATACATACCTACGGTCATACCACCCTGAACATTTGCTTAGATACCAGGGCCTAAATTTACTAAGCAGGGAGATTGCAGCAAGATTGAAAAGTGGGGATGTTGCCCATAGCAACTAATCAGATTCAAGCTCATATTCCCCAGTATGTAAAATGAAACTGAGCTTGAATCTGATTGGTTGCTATGAGCAACATCCCCACTTTTCAATTCCCCTGCAAACTCCCCGCTTAGTAAATCTAGGCCCAAGGTGCAAATTCTACATATTTTGAGCGAGTAGAGTTAAAGAAATGTCATACAGTGTAATGGGCGCACAGCCCAGAGGTACAAAAATGTAGCTTCCACAACAGCTCTCTTGTAGAGTCTGGATTTGGTCCATAGTGAATATAATTTGCTGTAACTCATCATTAATCAGGTATTCCCAGTGCATTCATACACTGATATAAAAGCTTTAAATACACGTTTCTGATTCCAGCAACATTAGCAGCGATGGCTGATATCCAACTGTATAGAGACGGCACATTATTTTGTTTCTGCTTTGGAAGTGGGTGATCTGAATACAGCCCAGTCTGATATGCACACATTGAGCATTATTGTCAATATAAAAAAATAAATATATATATATGTTTTTACTTTTTCATTTTTTATACAGAACACTGTATGGAAATAGTGAAGGTAGTGTGTATGAGGTCCATAGGAGTGACACCATGACCACACCGGACAACACCAACCCTATTGAAACCACTGCATATATGATAAGGTAAAAATGAGACCTGCCTCGTAGCTGGCGTTTTGAACGGACCCTACACAGGTCTCCTCCTCGTCCTGCTCGGGGAGTAGCAGGGGCACAGGGGCAAATGCAGGATTTTGGAAGGGGATTTTTTAAAGCATGTATGGTGTTGTGTAGATGGTGCACTATATAAAGTATATATTAGGTGTCAGGTGTATATTTGGGTATATATGGTCATACTGTTTTATTATAGTGTAACCCCAAACCATTTATACACCCCGCATATATATACACATACCTCCCAACATGCTGGGTCGGGGCCGCGGGACACATAAGCCCCGGCCCCGGCCCGACTCCGCCCCTCCCGCACAAGCCACGCCCCCTTTTGACGCCGCAATTCGTTGTGTCATTCATAAAAACGTAAGTTTGTCCCCACAGCGGGACAAACTGCCAGGCGGGAGGGACAGCGGGACAGTCCCCCAAAAGCGGGACAGTCCCCCAAAAGCGGGACTGTCCCGCTAAAAGCTGGACAGTTGGGAGGTATGTATACACCCCGGACTATGTGATATAATCTTACCCCCTTTATACTTAATATGTACTTTATATAGTGCACCATTCCCATCCCCATGATATAGGGTTCTGTAGTAGACACACTATATAAAGTACATATTGGGTATATTCGTATACTGGAAAATGTTTGTTCACATTTCCTGATAAAAGGGACACTGAGTCCCCGAAACGTCGGATTACCTGGTGGAATGTAGCCCACAACAAAATATTTTTATTTGCATCTGTTGAAGTCCTGAAGTGACGCTATTCTTTCCATGGATATGCATCTGTTATGGCTGAAGCACACAGGCAAGCACATATAATGTTATGAGAGTGCCATGTACCTGGACTATATATATATATATATATATATATATATATATATATATATATTATTGGATAGATTAGTGTCTGGGAATGTATATTGCGTGTCACTCCTAAATCTTGATATGCCGCACACATTGTAGAATGCCATCCCAGACCTCTAATTTACTTTATACAGTGAGCCAGCTCCTAATACTTAATATAACTCACATATAATACAGCAACATTAAGGGGGGTTTCTGGGCAACCTATGTGGTGGGCCACGGTAGGAGGACTTAATTGACACGGGGGGGTCCACACAGACGCACAGCCCCCTCACACATTTCCTGGGTATATGGAGCTCTGGGGGTTTCAAAAACACTGACGTTCCTGGGTCATTCCCAGGTTGTCAGTGTGAACGTGGTATAAATAAGGCCTGAATTCAGACTGAAGGTCCCAGAGGATTTTTTTTATATGGGGTCAGAGCTGACATTGTGAGTCCTAATGACATGATAAAGTATGTGCCATCCAGTAGTATGACATTGATTATAGCACTGGCGTACGAAAGATAAGGTCATCTCTGACACGGTGATATAAATATTCCCCATGTGATACCGGTGGATCCCCGCCGTCTATATTTAGAAGAACATTAAAGAACATTCGTCGAGAGATCTTTGGCAGTTTCAGACTTGAGGAAGGGTGTGTGTGCATTGTGACACTGTGCAGTGTGTGTGTGTGTGTGGAGTGGCGAGACAACAGGGAAGGAGGGCTAGTCACACAGGCCCTTCCCCGGGCTGGAGGCTGGTCTATAGGAGTGTAGGAAATGCAGTATGGAGGAGATGTGACAGGCAGCGGTGAGAGGTAAGAGGAGGCCAGGTCGTGCAGTACATTAGCTCATTCCTTCTCTCTGTCTATGGGAGCAGGGGGGGTGATCACTGGGCTCTGTGCATGGCTGTGTTGCTGCGGCTTGGTGTAAGTGAGCCTGTGATCAGCAGCAGCGCAGAAACTTTCCCCTTGGTAAAGCTAATAAGTGCAGCTTTGGACAAGCATCCCATTAAATCATAGTAATAATAAGCTGACGTTAGGGCTTGCACTAATTAAAGTATATTTAACACTTTATGCAGAGATCGGTGCCTTATGTTTAGTGACACTGGGGAAACTCATTTCTGTCTTTTGATCTGTCACTGTCAGAAAGTTTTTGTAGTAACTTGAAATGATCATCCTGTGGAAGCAGTCAAATAAATGTTTGCCATCGTAGATAATTGCCAGCTGTAGTTACAAAGCTGCATGCTATAGAACTAGTATTACCGGTAGTCATTTGCATCTGTTGCAGACAGTATTAGGGGTATAGCAGACCCTCCAACGTGACCCATTCCACCAGGTACAAAATCCTCTGTTCTGGAACTTCCAGCAATCAGTTACTATGGTAACCACCATTGTTACATTACTCAGACATCAGT
>JABWIB010001150.1:3839-29137 GCA_016617825.1 Platyplectrum ornatum
TGTGTGGCCTGGTGCAATTGAAAAAAACAGAGACAAAACACCACTAAAATGCTAGGGCCAATAACAATATAGATCCAAGTTCCAGATCTGTATAGTGCACAAGCATTTATCTTTCATCAGTGTATTGCATTCTGCAGTGCTGGGACATCCAGCTGTTGGAGANGGTGAGTATACGGGGGAGAAGAGGTTCTATTATGCTGGGCAAGATGCCCATCCATTCAGCTGGGCAAGACACCTGTCATTTATAACAGAACTTCCTGTACCGGAGCCTGGTTATGTACTAGGCTCCGGTACAGGCTTCAGCGGAGGGGAGACAGGTCGGCACTCATATTAGAATGTTGATCTGTCTAATGTATGGTGCCGTTTATCGGCACCAATATCATTGTTCTAGTGAGTGCAGGGCCGGTGTTAGGTCTGGGGGCGCCCTAGGCAGACCTAGCACTGCGCCCCCCGTGACGTCATAACGCACTGCTTGATGTCATCACGCAATGTATCGGTGCAACGTGATGACGTCACGCTGCTTGAAAACTACAGAGGAGGGCGGCGGGATGACCAATGGCCGGCCGCCCTCTCGGTTTTTACTATTTTTTTTTTTTGCAGGGGGCGGCGGCAGGACGCGGACGGCGGCGGGAGAAGTTTGTGCCCGCACCTGCCCCCGCCCCTTGTGCAATGCGCCCTACGCAGCTGCGTAAGTGGCGTAATGGGTGGGCCGGCCCTGAGTCAGTACCTAGCTTAAGAGTGTATTGTGTAAACAAACTACTAAATATTGATGGAGTCGGGTTATAGAAGTTGCGTATGGAGTGCAGGAAGAGATAAACTGCTGGCGGAGGAGTTATTGTAGGTAAGATAGGACAGCCTGTTGCTGTCTGTCGNTGTACTGCACCTGTCACACTGTGCTGACTGATTCAGCTAGGATAAAACNTGTGGTGTGGGGAGAGCGACTCTCCAGCCTGGTACCACAGTGCTGGTGCTATAACCCATACTGCATACCAGAAGCTCACAGTACAAAAAGAGCTTGAGCTTGAACATTAGAGTCATCTAGCAATTCAACAACAGTTCAATATATCCGAATAGAACAACATTCTGTAATCATTTTAGGGAATAACAGTATTTGTGCTTCGATGTCTACCATATGAGTTAAGGAAGGCAGGTTTTATTGCCAAGCCAGCCAAATGTAATATTACACTGACTGAAATCATGTACCTGAGCTGTATAGACAGAAAAGGCAGAGTTAAGCCCTAAATAAACAAGATGCAAAACACAAACTGAAGGCATTCTTAGGCCTGTAGCCTAGGCTTTGCCACCAGGGTAGCACCTCTGACAGGCTTTTACCAGCTACCCCTTCTNTTTAGCCAGGTCTAAGACCCGGTTAGAGAGAGTTCGGGTTACTGTTTAGACTGTATGCAAAAAGCCGGGGATATGAAGCCGAGCGTTTTCATGAAAGCAGTCTAAACGGGTTATTACAAAGGAGCCCTATTCCACATTCATGTGGGCCATAGAGGCACTTAAATATTATATATTGGCCTTTGAGTTCCTCATCACGCTCTTAATGTGGATGCATGCAAATCGTTAGGTCAACTGAAAGGTGACCTATTGGTTCCTTTCATTGTAACCTTCTTATTTTACTGTGAAGCAAAGGCCAAAAATGCTCATGTTCTGTTCAACAAATATGCATTACCTGCGGAGTCTGTCACCTAATCTATGTTTAGTGGAGTGTAAAATTTGGATTGCTGTAAGCCTGTAGCCATACAGCGATCAGAATAGTGCATGTGTGGATGTTTATTATGCCTTACAATGTACAGACACCCTTCAGCATCCTTTACATTATATGTTTACTGCTGTTCATTTAACCTGCAAAGAAATAGCCGCCGCCTATTCTGTACATTTTATTTGTGTACCAGTATTATATATGTGTCATCTACTCCAAAAATCACTTTGTGTTAATTACTTGCATGACAGTCTCAGGGTAGTGTATTTATGTAGTGTATCCACGCCCTTTCGGATGCCAGTCATGTGAATGCATTACACAGCAAAGATGTGACTTCAAATGGGAAGTCACACAATGCTGGCCCTAATGAAAAGCCTTAATGTTCGCATAATAGCCTGAAATAGGACTAAAATACACTTTAAAAATTTGCACAATTTACCATTGGTCGATTTGGTAGTGTTCCTTTAAAGCATTGTTTTTATTTGCTTTATTTATTTAATGTACTTTTTTAGTTGTTTTTTTGTTGACAAATTATTTGCACTTCTATACTGCATGACGTTTCATCATTAATCTACAGCTGTTCAAGATTAATTGTGACACAAATCCAATATATACTATATTAACTTGGCTGAATGACAACAAATATTGAGACATGGGGTTGGTTTTATAAAAATTCACCTACCCCACCCTGTCACACATTTCTACATCCTATTGGATGTTGGCCACATCGAAAATTCATTACTTATGTATGCACACTGACATTGCAAGCCCTAATATATCCATGCATTTTTTTTTATTATCTCCAAAAATACTATGCTGGTTTGCCTTGTTGGAGATAATACAGTTTAGGTGAATGGAGAGAGTTCTGTTTAGTACATGTAAACTGCATATATACTCTTTTGATTTGCTATTGTTCTTGTAAGCAAGTATACAGTTAATCATTTTAATTATTAAGCCATGTCTGCAGCATGTCAGCACAAAATATGTTTAGAAATGGGGAAAACAAATAAAGGGACTAAAATAAACAATCAACTGAGAATCATGAAAGAAAATAGACCATTTCTACTTGTGGATAATGAATATCTCAAATGGAATGGGTAGAATGCTGTTAGCAAGAAAAAAATAAGAATATGATATGATCCATGTATGTTGTAATTTGTTATGTTAATAGAACAAAACACAATTGTATATATGGGCTAAGCACAGCATACCCAACCATCCAGAATGCAGAGGTCCCAGGTATGTGAGTAAAAGTTGACAATTGAATATGATTAGTGACATCTGGCCTTTTGTCTTGTCACATGGATCATGAACAAAAGATTTTGTAGGTATTTGCGTCACACTATTTAGGCATGTACTCTCATGTGCACAGCCCATATAAGCAAAAAGCGGGAGGGAAGTGTCTATAGCATGGAATATATTGATATATAGTCCTGTGATAAAATTACCTCGGCTTTGCTGAAAACTACTTGATTATATTTTTAGTCTTATTCTACTTATGGCAACTGTTATAAAGATCCCTGTTATGACAAACAAACATTCTAAAATATGCTTTTTAAAATCAAGAGCAATGGTTTGTGCATTTCTTGTTAATTTTAACCTTTCTGTCATGCATGCATCTATAGAGTTCATGGTAAATGATGGAAGAGTTCATTTCTTTTTAACTAGTCGTTTTTTCTTTTTTTTTCAGGAATATGATGGATTTGTAAAATAAATAAATTAATAAAACATTGAAGCCAATTCATGAATTTCTTCCAGACATGGATGAGGATGTTTTCATCACAGACTACCCAACTGAAGATTGTAATGATGAGGTATTTAACCTCGACTGTCCCTCTATTGACTCCACTACAAGTAATGAAATCAGTAGAAAAAACCTTAACAATGGATCCAGTTTAGAAGACACAAAGATTACCAAATCTTTTGTAGAAAATGTACACAAGAAAACAAATGTTGTTCCTCTTATTATTATGGCTCCTCCAGAAGACATAGATGGGAACCCCAGTACACCATTCCATTTTGACAGGCAAGCGCCAGCCAGGATATCTACCTCACCAACTCTAAGAAGGCTGAGAAAACATACAGCTGGAAACTTCATGTCATTGCAGGATTTTTTCGATGCCTCCAAATTCCCAACTCACAAAGAAGAAGACTGTATCCTGGTAAGTTCTCCAGAGCACATTTGTGATATCACTAGTCTTCATAACCCTCCCCATCTTATAAAAAATACACAGATGTCTTCCTCTCCTCAGGACAGTGGATCTCGTGAGTCTGAGAATCATCTAAATGCCAGTGATCAGTTAACAGACCCTGCTCTTTATACTAATTCTACTGATGTTGATAAGGCTTCAGACCTCGGCTACAATGAAACACCTACAATAGAGAAAAAAGAAGCAGAAGTGCTCAACCAATGTGCCAAGGTACAGTGTGTCAGCTTTAATTATTAAATGTCGTCCTATTCAACTGCCTTAAGGTGGCCATACACGGGCCGAATTTCGTTCAGAGCTCACGAATATCGTGAGCTCTGAACGAAATCCGGCCCGTGGATGGCCACGACCGAAAGTTCCCAACGGCGACTAAACGCCGGGAAACCTAAACAAACGAACATCGTGATCANTCGGATTTCCCGATTGATCACGATGTTCGTTTGTTTATAAAAAAAAAAAAATACCCTAAAAAAAAAAAAGGAATAAATAAAATTAAAATAAACTCACCCGTCTGACGTCTTCGCTGGGCACCGCAGTGTATATACAGCGTCCTCTCTGTGCAGGAAAGAGACGCCGCCGCATTGTTCCCGTGGGTGGCCCTAGGGAACAGGTGGCCCTAGGGAAAATCACCCCGTTTGTCGGTGGCGATTATCCACGGGAACGAAGTCGTGGCCACCTTTAGAAGTTGGAATGCTTAAGGTCTCTGTGCACTTAATGTTCCAACTATTTTGAGTACCTCTAGCCTGAATTAGGTCTGATTACTGGTAGTTATTTATTATATTTCAGTGAATGAAGATTTTAAAAAACTAATAATATAAAAACCTCTTCTCTCTAGAAAGGTAACGTTTTTGTTGCCTGTAATTTTTTGACTTTCCGTGTGCAGTGCTAAATTATAAAAATAAAATCACAGCAATCACATGCGCTTAGGTTAATGTTCACTTCAGGATGTTCCCCACCATCTGAATTTATAAATATAAGTTTTAATATGTTTGAATGCTTTTTAGCATTCAAACACATTAATTCTATAGAGTATATGCTTAGGGGCAGGGTCTTCTTCCCCACCTATTCTGTCTGTTGCCATTTAGACTTGTCTTATTAATTGTTAAAATTGTAAAGTGTTAAGTAATCTGATGGCGCTCTTTAAAAACCTGTTAATAAATAGTTTATTGTGCCAGTGGTGGGCCAAATGGAGGAGAACACAGTGTACCTAGTAAAATGAATTAGCATGACCGAATAATGAAATTGTATGTCATCTATCAATACTCCTAGCAACTGCTACTACTTGGGAATGCTGGCACCGTGTTTCTGTCTAAATGAGATTTATGTTTTGTGAGTCAGTTTGTGTTCTACAGCAGAGTTCCTTGCCATTACTAAATCCTGGCAACGTATTTGCACCATACCTAGACTCATTGTTAAACTAAACCATGTTGGTATTACCGTTGATAAGACGGGTATACATAGAAAATATAAGCCAACATAGTGATAATAAATTTTCAAACTATTATCATGGCAACATTTATTCACCTAGATAAAAGCATAACTGCCATAGTAGCTGTGGGCAAAGCTGTGGGAGAGGTGTTTCTGGAGTTTTAAACAATAATTTGGGGGCAAATAAAGTTATACCTTTGTACCTGGTGAACTTTCAGATACATTTCTGTTGTTTCATAAAAGTATAAAGAAACTATATACTGTAAAAAAAACAAAACAATCACCCCAATTTGTTAAATACTGCTCTATAATGTCTTGCTCATTCTCACTGACAAATATTTATTTAGTAATGGATCTGGCATAAACAAAGAGTAAATGTCAAAGAGTTAACAAAGAGTAAATGTCTCGTGTTTATCTTCTATTGCAGATGAAGGAGTTTCAACAGTCACAGTAAGTCAGAAAAAAAGCAACACATCACTTATGTTTTTATATGTGGTATTTTTTCTTATGTTTCATTTGTTTCTTGCACACCTGCCAAAGATAAATGTATATACGTTTTTGGGCGTGAATTTGTATTGTCACACAGCATATTTCTCATACTGGGAGTGTTTAAAAATTACATTGAACTCCTGGATTGTGCAATGCTTATATGACAAAGGGAAATGATATGATATATGTACATTTTAAAAGTAAAAACTATTTATCTTGCATACAGTATATATTTATCTGACCAAACAATACCCGGTCTCCATTTCTTGTAGTGATATCATTTTTCTTTAATTCTTGAATCAGAAAAGAGGTCACCCATAACATAGAGGCAGGAAAATCTTTTAGCTTGAACATGATGGCCTGGAGCCAGGCTACTTCCTTATGAACTCAGCTGTCTGTAAACTGATCTGCTCTGACGATTTGTGATAATAATTTTAAACGTATTCAATAAAAAGGTGTAAAAAGTATTCCCCACTGTCAGAAATATATTTTGTAGACTACATTTTTGTATTTTTAATGTAGCACATTATTCATTATTTCAGATAATAAGTTAAATAAGTTAAATCATATATGGTAGTTTTGTTTTCCATAAGACTTAAGCTGGCCACACACAAGACGATTTTTAGTCCAAAAATCAACTACAAATAAAATAAAATGCCTGTTAAATTAAAGCCGCAGCTTGGGAGCCACCGGAGAAGGCGAGTATACAGGAGAGGNAGTTCTATTATGATTGACAGATACCCCATCCATTCAGCTGCCTTCCTGTCCTGTAAGGGGATGCATGTACTTGAGCCTGGCTATATATCAGGCTCTGGTGCAGGCTTCAGCAGAGATGAAGCACCTGGGCAGGTGGGACAGCTGGGCACTCACACTAGAACAANATTGTTCTAGTGTATGGTGCTGATGATGGGGCAGATTTCCCAAGGGAAAATTGCCCCATTTATCGGCACTGAAATACACTAGAATGATATTGTTCTAGTGCGTGCCTAGCTTAAACCTTGTCATAAAAGTATGTTTTTCATAACAGTATTTTCCAGGGCCAATCAATTGTCAGACTCTACCAATGTTTGTCAAGTGTCCTGGCCTGTATAAATTGTTAGAGAGGGTAAGGTTCATTACAATAACAAAAGCTTGTGTGCTTTTACCTGTATCTAAATCAAAGACAAAGTTAGTTTGTTATAAGCATGTATGCACAAGTGTCTGTCCTCTGCTTCTGTTCAAATATAACCCTTGTTAACACTCCTTTATCTGCAGAGCAAGGCAAATATACAGTTGGAATAGCATTGTATTAAAAGTAGAAGAATTAAACACCGCATTATATGTCCTCTCTTTATAACGTGGGTTACCGCAAGAGATAAAATTCTAAAACCAGGTTGAAGTACTGCTACTATTATAATGCGCCATTCACACTTCAGACGACCTGGGTCCGAAATAACCCTCTTTTTTACCCAGGTTGAAATCCCAGCTAAAAAGACATGGGATTTTTATGAGGCCCTGTTGAGATTGTGCCTTAGCCCGGGTCAATTTAGTCATTGCACGTTCAGATTGCCTCAAAATCCCGGGAATTTTATGGGGGAGTCAAGGCTCAATCTTAATGGGTGCTGCAGAAAGAGTCTGTTGACCTAGGAGTTGGGCTTAGGAATAAAGCATGGTTATTACTGGGTAAGACCCGGTTTGTCTACAGTGTGAAGGATTTTCTATCTCTTAAAGCGAGTAAAAAACAAAAAACTCCAAACAGTTATACTTGCCACAACCAATAATTCCAGGGTCCTGCAGCAGTCTGAACGTGGTATAAATAAAATCATTAAACTAAATCCGGGCTTAATAAATGTGGCCACTTTCTGCTCCTTGGGACGGATCCAGACTCTTGTATGTCCTGCAAGCGAAACTCCTTCTGCGGACAAATATTTACGTGCATGGTAAGTATCTCGCAGCGGTTACTAAACCATAATCCTACCTTAATTTTCCACACCTCATACGGAAACAAAGCTGTTACTATATGATTTAAATGCCTCTCCCTGTTCACATTGTATTCTTACAAACTTGTATATGGGAGCTTCTTGCTTCTTGTTAAGAGCCTTTCATTTGATGGTGTGTGATGTATACTACAAAAAATTCGTTGGAATGAGGGCTTGATTACACACTTATGTACTGTCCACACTTCTGTACCGTTCAAATATTGTTATAGTATAGTAGTCTGTAGTGCATGGGGATTTGTAGGTTCACTTCACAACTACGTGCCAAAATAGAAAGTGTCACCCTTGGAATAGCATACAATGTAATAGTTTTAAATCCTATTTTAATCACACAGAAAACAATATGCTTATAGAGAATATTTGGTAGATCAACAGATGGATATGGCAATGTAAGATAATCACTATTGTTGAAAATGTATATTTAAAATTAATTTAGGAAAAATAAACTTTTGCTGTCCTTCTCTGTATCGTTGATATCAGTCATTAATAATAATAATAATAATAATCCTTCTGCATAGGCCTGCTTTCCAAAAACATGAGGCCGAGTTCTGTGTGTGGAAGGAGAGTGCACCCCATCCAAGAACTTAAAATCGCAACACCTAGATCTAGACATGCATACTATTAACTTACTCAAGATTTGAAAACCATGTTGAATTGCAGGTGTGGTAACATGAATATTATTGTTTTCATGCAAGGAGAATACTTCACATACACTGTTATTAGACTTGGTTTAGGAAACATCATCTCTCAACTCTAATACTGTTTGCAACTAGTGATATTCAACTCCCCTGAAATTCAACATGGTTTTTCCCACTCGTGAGTCATTAGTAAGTCAATAGTGCCTAAAGTCTGAATCTGGTCCAGTGTGCGTTAGGCTCTCATCCAAACTTAAATGTGATTTCAGTACTAAGAGACCAAGGGGTACATTTTGTAAGGGCCAGTTTGGTAAAACTGCCCCTTAATTGGTGTTTGATTTTTCAAAAGGTAAACCACTAATATTCTGAGCTATTGTCATTTAATGGATACTTTGGTTTTCTAAATTGACAAAAAAGATTAAAAAAACCCAAAATATAACCTCCCATCTGTGGTGTTGTATAACTACAAGTGCAGCATGACCTGTCACCACTACTGTACCTGTATAGATCCCTGCACTCCCCTTTTCCCCCCACTGTCACGTACTTAAATTACTAATGTAATTCTGTTATAATAATTTTTACATTAAAAATAAGAATCTTGGTATACACTTTTATAATTTCTAGACTTCTAACAAAATTGTCTGATAACCAGAAGTGTGCATACTACATCTATCCAATCAGTCAGGAGGTATGATGTGAGCAAAGGTGAAAATTGTAATGGGATGTGCTAATTTTCTATAAGCTGTGTACTTTAGCAGAAAGTGTTGTTTTAGTACATGTCCTTTTCATATATTTATTTAGCATGTTTTACCATGTTCAGATTGCATCTATTGCAAACCCCGAGGATTTGCAGGGGCAGGAATTATNTGGTCAACACAGTGCTATACAGCCTCAAATCCAATTTTCAGCCAAACCATACCCTTTCTTTGGGTCTTACACCTGGGGTTTGATGTTCTGTTCAGATTACCTGCAAAAAGCTAGTGATTTCATTTCTTTTTGTTAGTAATCTGAATGGGGTATAACTGTTTTAATAAAGGTTTCCAAATACTATATGTTTCACTGTAATGAGAGGGTTACTTTAATTCTAGTCTCCTCACCATTAGAATGACAACAATTTAAATATTTGTGCACATATTTATTCAGTGATGATCAATATATGGGATATTGTTCCATTGTTTTAAGTTATCTATGCTTCTCGCTGAACTACCAAAGGTTTAGGTTAAAAGGGAATACTGTTTGTGAGTTGTGATACTTATTTAATCTTTTACTGGATCAATACAGTTCCTAAAGTCATTTTGAATCTGGATGTGGCCAAGGACACTAAAGAAGATTCAAATATGGTGTACAGTGCTTTCCTTCATTTTACGTGGTGAATTTTCAGATATATTATGATTTACATTGAAACACTGTCATGTAAAAGAATTTGGTCCACTTGGAATATTAGCCCATCCACATAACATATTTCCTACAAGATAAAATCGCAAGTAAAGGCTCTAGAATCATTACTTTCAACTCTGTATAGTAGTAATATTCCAAATATAAACCCCATCACAGTACATTGGCTTCTATTTATTTATGTATTTATTTAATTTATAGTGCCTCTCTTTTACTTATATACACTTATTGAGTTCTGTCAGACTCTTCCCACTGTTTTTCTTTTCTTTCTTTGTCATAGTTTTTCAGCTTCAATATATCAGTTTGTCTATTTTCTAGTCTCTCCATCTTGGATATTTTGTCTGAGAGTACTATTCCCTTTCTCAATGTAAGTCAAAGTAATTTTCACTGCTGAAGAACCGATTGCACCCTCAATAGTTATTTAATGGTTTAATCTATATTTCTGTGAGAACAAGCATGATTACATACATGTAGTTTCAAACTATGCTTTTGTGAAAAGGATGCATTTTCTTTTCAGAAGGTGTGATCGGAGGCGCAGTTCCGTGGTTCTAAGCATACCTGGGTTAGAGGTGTTTCCAGGAGATCTTTTGGTATCAGATGGTGCCTCTGATTATATGTATCATTCTTCATGGCTTTCTACTAATGGTAAGAACTTTTGCAAGTAAAAGCATTCCTCCTATTTGATGTGTTTATTCTTGGTATATCCCTGTGGTGTAATGTACTTCATTCTGAGCCAGAGACTAGAAATATGGTGATGATATGACTATAACTTTTTACCATACTTTAAAACTCATTTTAAGCAGCTTAAATTACTTCTACTGATACAATCCTGATCATTTTTTATTTAACACAAATTCTGAATTTGTTTTATCTGCTAGATGCCAAGAAGCCAAAATGGCCTTTTTCAAAGAAGGCGTCTGTGAGTATTTTTATTTATTTATTAACAGGATTTTACATAGTGTCATCATATTACAATTTGACGCTCATTGACATGACTGGGTACTAATAGACAGAATGGGAGGGGGAAGCTAAGATTCTACAGACACAACATACTGTGGATGATACTACGGTACTGGAAAAACTGACTCCCAGTGGCAACTACGTTGTACAGGACTTAACTGTACTTAACTGCATAGTAGAAAATATAGGAATTGTAAGTGCTGCTAAAATTTCTGTATTGCACTTAAAATGACAATACTATGCTTGACAAAGTGAGATATGATAGTATTGTATTAAAAAGAATAACATGAAGTAAAGTAACAGAAAATGATCTAAATGTCTTGGTAAACATTTTAATATTCAGTTTCATTCTAATGTAACTTTTCTTGTAGTTTATCAAGGGAAAACAAAAGCAAATTTCAGACTTGGAGAACTGTCTATCGACATTCAAGATTCCTGATTTCACTGAATATGAGTTCTATCATTTTAAGGTATATTAGTCCTTTAAAGCAAAATAAATCAGAATAATGTAAACTTAAAGTATAAGAATGACATAACTTGCATGTTTTTTTGGGGTGTTCAGAATCCTTTTGTATTGTTTAAATATTATGCATTCTATTGAATACTTGCAGAGAATTTGTTGCATGACATAGTTGTCAATTCTATAGTACATGTGAGTGTTTTTAATAGTTTGTGCTGTGAAAACTTATTCATTGTGGTGTAAGATGGCAGCCCCCACAGATGAAAATGAATGTGTTTTTATACCAAGAGTCGTATAGTTCTCAGCCTCTCAAAACAAAAAGACAAAGATTATAGANAAGAACTAATCCTGTTTGGAAGCTTATCTGAGACCAATAGCTGACGGGGAGTCTAGTCAACATTTGGAGGCCTAAATAAGTNGTGGGAAGCGTATAATATATTTGTAAATGTGTTAAATGTTTCTGCATTTTATGTTTCTTGAATATAGGAGAAAACATGGGACGAATTCCGAAATACAAAAGTGATTGAGAATAAGTCAGTTCTTGGCACACCAAATAGAAAAAGACAAGAGTCTATCTGGGAACTGTTTACCTCAGAATGTACTTACTTTTTGGAGCATTTATTGGTTCTTAAAATGGTGAGTGTAACTGAAAATGAAACTGTACAGAATATGTAAAATGAAGAAGTTTCTTATATAAACCAAAGATTGTAGCTCTCACTTTTTATTACATACTATAGAATGTCAGCTAGAAAGTGATGATAAGCTTAGCCCTTTGCCTTAGTTTAGCCAGTTCAGCAACACAATACCAAGCAAGGTTGTAATTCCCGCNAAATAGATTTGTGTTATTTCACTTTCAGTTATTGAAATTAACAATTTAACCAAACCACTGATGTATTTGAAAAACTACAAAACTTCATTGACTTCTATTATATTTGTGTTTTCACTTCCATTTCCACCTTAACCACTGAAATGGATCACACTGCTGCAGGAAGTTTTGTCAGCACACAATAGGGAAACATTGATGGATAGAGCAGGGGTCTGCATGACAGGGCGGATGGGCAACACTNTGGTGATTGGCCTCTGTAAGCAATGTACATTATACAGTTATTAGTTTTGAACCACCTGCCTCACATCAGTATTCTGGTTGTAACCTGGATCTGTGTCAAAATGCATGCAGGTATCCAGGTAAAATGTATGCTGATTATACCTGTCTACATTTAATGAAAAGCCTGGATCATTTTGTCAGTTGTGCATATAACTTTGCCATTTCACTGCAAAAATTATTAAAAAGAAAACCAAAAGCTAAACCATCTCGTATTTCTCCTTTTTCTAGTGTTTGGGCTTACGATTCATTTTTAGCTACCATTTTTATATTTGGAACAAGAAAAATGTATTTGACACCTAATTAATATCTGTACTGTTTNTTACACTTTTATGTTTTTTCTAGATCTTTTTGAATGCACTGAAGCACTTGCAGAACAATGATTATCTATTGGATGTGGATACAGTTCGGCTGTTTGCCAATTTGGAGGACTTGAATCAGGTAAATCTTTTTCCTAAGGATCCTAGATATGATCACTTCTCCTTGTGCTGATTACACTACTGTATAAAACGATCATTTTTTAACTATTACAGGTGATTATGTCCAATGTCAATATGTGACAGTTTAAACAATTTGTGGTTTTGCTCTATATATTCGATGTAAACATNTTTAATAGGTTTAATTATTAGAATGTGATATATGTATGTTTATTCTTTGAAATAGGAAAGTCTGAATTTTGCAACAAGTTTATATCACACCATTGAAAGCACNGAGTTGGGTTTTACAACTTCCTATCCTTTATCATTGGCAGATTTGCTTAGAAAGGTCAGTATACCAATGCAAAACAGTATCAAATGCATAATATGGTGAATNGTAATCCTGAACTGTGCCACCACTGCTCTCGGAGCTCTGATTGCAGCAGTAGGGTTCCAAGTTCAGACATTGGAACTCACACATGCAGGGTTACAGTAGCTGCCCCTACCTTAAATTTATATTTCAAAAGTTAAATTTAGAACTAAGGGCTAAATCAAGCTCTGATTACNATACCTCTCACTTTTAAAATTTAAATTAAGCCTCCACTCTGCCACCCTATCCAGTATTCGGTAATTGGCATAGAGTGCGCATACACACTAGTATAATGTGGTCATTTGCGAGCATAATATGTCTGCCTAGGTCTAAATCTGGTTTTGGTTAGTAAAAGCTGTGTAAAGTAAAAAGGANTTTCTAAAAAGCATAATTAAAGTTTATTGCTGAAGCGTTATTGTTGTTATATGCACACACTAGAAGACTTTTCTTAAAAGACATATATTATTGTTATGCATGCAAACAGTAATTCTATAATATTTACCATGTGATCTGTCACATCATGTGTGTTTTTGTTTACGCTGGACACTCCTAACTTTTTTTTCTGATGTTTCAGTATTTCAAGGAACACGTCTGCTTTACTCATCAGATCTACTGCATAAATTACACATCTGCCATCATCTACCTGGAGTCCTTAAAGCAAAGGGAACATTTTTCAGCATATGTAAANGTAATATTTTAATTTTTTAAGAATCATTACATACTGTTTGTATTGATAGACCCTAATATAGATATTGGTATTGTTTAAAGGTTTTATTTTTGGTGGTCTAGTCCATTTGCGGTCCCATCTTATTCTCATCTCATCATAATGGTTGTTGTATTTTGTGTTTCCTAGTGGTGCGAACAACAGGAACAGTGTAGACGACTGCACCTCACTGATCTGCTGGTAGCACCATTACACCGCATGACTCGNTATCCCTTGCTCCTAAAGAATATATGGAAAAGATGCAGTGACGTGACAGAGAAAGTATTAATCTATTCTGTGAAGGAGAATGTTGAAACATCAATAAGTATGTGCAATCCTTTTTTATTTTGATGGACAAATGACATTCAAAAATGCTTTACTTCATTCTATAATTNAATTTTTCTTGTATTACTGTAGCTGCGTGGGTAAATGAAACCCAAAATTAGAGAATATTCACAGACACACTAATAAAGTATACTCAGGCCTGTATTCATTTGTCCAAATTGTAAATGCTAAAGACAAATGGATCACTTCTATATACGCCACTGTTACCAATAAGCATATCTACTCTACATGCTACTTGTTACAATCTTTATGCTCTGCTGTGATTATCATTCTACCTACAGAATCCCTCCTGACCACAAAACTCTAACACATAGTCCTTCACTCAGACGTATTTCACAGATTTGTACCCACTACTCTTGGCTATTATGCTATAATCTAATATATTATAGGAAAACGCTTACTAGCAAGAGATAACAAAACAACACAAACCAGTAACTCAAGTTTGCTTCGTCCCATAGGCAAGACTGCGGTATGTGTATATAAGTTATTTACAGACAGGTCCTAGCAGAAATTACATGTGCTAATCTTTCATGTTATTTGGGGATTAATGTAAAATAATGTGGTAATCACTAAGAAGCATTTAATTAGTATTTTAAAAAGCGATGTTGACCAGTTCTGTGAACACCTCAAGATACAATCCAATTATCTTTACAATAAAATGTCAGTCATAGCGTTTTACACTACATGAATACATACACATGAAATAGTATACTGTTATTATGGGATAAGTTTCTTTTCAGCAGGACTTGACGTATTTTGCTTCAGGAAACCTATTTCTCTGGTGATGTTATTGATATAAATAAAAACGGCCCTGTTATTTCTGTTGTGAAGCCAACCCGAATGACATATAGCCAGATCCCCCTCCCCATAGTGGTTGGAACCTTTAACAATTCCAACAAACTCAACAAACTGAGTCAAAAGGAAATGTGTTTATTCCTTATGGCTTAGATTTGTAACTTTTTTTTTCTATTACATATTATTCATTTATGGTTATAAAGGAGTTATAATATTTCATATAAACTCATATTATATCCACACACTTCTGTGAACAATTGATATAGGAATTACGATTATCATAAGACCTTTTTCAGTAGGCTTAAATTGTCCTCAGTAGTATGTCTGCAATCACACTGGTACTGAATGTGGTNTTTTAAGAGTACCCAGTAAGAATGTAATACCCAGATTAGCCATAATCATGAAAAACAGGATAATCTGAAAGAATGTATGTGGGTAATTTTCTGGAAAAACAGATTGACCAGCAATGTATCTCTAAATACCAGTACATTGGATACACACTACTTGTTGCACTGGTTTTAATTGTAATTTAATTCATTTAAATTAGACCTTTCCAGTCTGTAATTCCAGTAATGTGATTTTCTTCCTGTGTTTCCAGGAGATCTTGAAGGCAAAGTGAAATGGTTGGATAAGTCTCAGAAATTCAGGCAACTGCAAGATATTATTGTGTGGCCTTATTTATGGGAGAGAGATAAAAGATTCTTCATACCAGAGGTATTGCAGCNTATCATGTATGAGATCATATTTATCATGTTATACATTTTGTTTTATCAGTTAAACCTTTATCACTTACCTAACAAATTCTGTCATCAAATATTCTCACTTTACTTAGGGACTGAAACACTGTTTTAAAGAACCCAATGTGGAGAACATACTCTCTTCTCCCAACAGACACCTCCTTTATGAGGGAAGACTTGCCCTAACAGGTCTGTACTTCACTGGATAATGCTCAGCAATCTAAATGAATGTGTGTTACATGTTCACCTCTACATGGATGTTCTTTATGTTCCATAGAAAGCACCTACCTGCTTGATGTATACCTGATTCTCTTTGATGACTTTCTCCTGATAACAAAAATTAAGAGGAACAAACGGGTAATTGTCATTTTTTTTTAACACATTCAAAATTTTGCATACATTTAGGGGTATATTTACTAAGCTGCGAGTTTGCAGTGAGATTGGAAAGTGGAGATGTTGCCTATGGCAACCAATCAGATTCGAGTTCACATTCTCCAGTGTGTAAAATGAAACTGAAAGCTTGAATCTGATTGGTTGCCATGGGCAACATCTCCACTTTCCAATCTCACTGCAAACTAGTGGCTTAGTAAATATACCCCCTAATCTCCATTGTATGCACCCACCTATCTACCTATTGGTACTCAGAGTCTCAGTGTGGAAAAAGTAGTAGTGATTATCAGTAAAACTTTTTAGAGGTTTTTGAGTGTAACTATGGTTTTACAGTCTTAATAATTATAAGAAACTGTTATGGGTGACAAGAAATATGAATAACTGAACAGTTTGAAAATGAATGATGTTTTCCTTTGTTTTATTTTTACTACCCAGAAATCTTCAAATTTGGAAGGGAGTACAATGTACCCATCATTACACCCTGAGCTACAGTCCGTGGTGAGAGAAGGTGGTTACTGCAAAGTTGTAGATCAGCCAATTCCACTTGACAGATTGAGCATTAAAAGCATTGATCACTTCCATGTTACAGGTATGTAACATTTTAGGGGTGGTTTTTTGTGGGGTTTTTTCTACTGTTTTCAGTACTTTTTAGACTAAAAGACTAAACTAACCACCCATAACATTTGCTTATATGACAAGATTGAACAGACTATCACACTGGTGTTAATGAAAGCATCATAGAAATAACACAACAAGACCAACAAGACAATTATTATTGAAAAGGCTGTTAACATTCACATTAGTGGGATGATTATAAAACATATATCTAACAACAGTGTGAACGTTGTTGACCAGGGTAGTTTGTGAATTACCAGGGTAATTCAGAAGTGGGAATGGGGTTACTGGCCAGGGTAATTCAGAGCCCCAGCAAACTACCCTGGTCAGAAAAGACTGAATTACCAGGGTTGTCAGTGTGAACAGGGTATTAGCTTCTAGCTAGGTTTCCTAGGTGATGTGTTTTATGTTTTACTTCTATTAATTAGTGACTGACCTTTTAATTTTATTGTATGATTGGGGAGATGTGTGCCTTATCCAAAGCACTGTTGATTATTGTTGTTGTTGATTGATTGTGTAATATTCTTTATCAGAACTGTAGTGTGCTGCTTTGTTCCAATCTAGTCTAAGCAGCAAAAATAAATAAGCAATCTAATGGTTATACCCCATTCACGCTGACTACCCTGGTAATTCAGTTTTTTTTCTACCAGGGTAGTTTTGCTGGGGCTCTAAATTACCCTGGTCACTAACCCCATTCACACTGCTGAAACTACCCTGGTATTTCACAAACTACCCTGGTAAACCCCGTTCACACTGAACCAGGGTTGTTAGGTGAAATATGTGATTCATCATCATCATCATAGAGCAGTGATTGGTTAAAAAATGCATTTAATAAATAATTAATAAGCGTTCACTCTGGGAGCAATGGTGATGTGTTTTGTATAGGAATATATTGCTGTATTGTCTTCAATGGAGTATTAAGGAATGATATGTCCCAGAGACAGGATAAAAAAAAAAAGGTTCGAACGGTTTTCAAATAACATGAGTTCTTGTATTGAACAGTGCACAGTATGAGGCATGCTTTTCTGATCCAGCATGAAAATCGCTATCAGCAGTGTATTGCTGCCTTCATTCTTCAAGCAAGTACAGAATCAGCAAAGGTTGGTTTCAGATTATTCAATTATATAATGAAACTGAAGCATTAGTGCTGGAAAAGTCTCCTGTATGTTAATTATTTATTTCATATGAGTTTAATATAACTCTTTAACATAATCCTATATATATTTTATCAATCTCTGGATAAGCCCCTGGCAGTCTCCCAGAAATTCCAGGAGAGCGATGATCGTTTGTTTTTTTGTTTTTCAAATGTAAATACCTGTAAAAATAAATAAATAAAACACTCACATTCTTGGAGTTTTCTCTTCTCCTTCTTGTGATGGTCCAGCGCCGTCACGCATACACAGCGTCTCTCCATGCATGACGGAGACATTGGACCATCACAAGAAGGAGCCAAGCGCAGCTCCAGTGCCCAGCGAAGACCCCAGGAATCTTTTAGTCGTAGTATAAAACTAGAGGTTCTTTTCCATCTATACCCTAGTAGCTGATGGATTCTGGCTGCTTGTATATAGCATTGGCAACAGAGAATTCTCCATTGCCTATTTAACTTAACTGTGATTCTGTGCTTTGTTTTGTGATTATTTAGATTATAGTATAGTTTAGATTTTATTTATATATGTATATGTTTTACAGAAAATGTGGCTCTCACAAATAGAAACTGCCATTTCCTGCTACACGGAGGCTCATGAAACAAACAGGACATCTATAATTTACCACCAATCGGCAGAAATCTAGCAGTATTTTGTATGTAAATAGCATTACATTTAATTTAATCATTTGTGTAACGTGTATATAAATGTTTTATATGTACAATATTTGAATTTTAACTATTTCTGCCTTTTCCCATTATGGTTTTAGACATGCATAACATTAAATTACATTTAGCAATTATTGTGAGTGTTTTGTATGGCCTGGATTTTCCCTGTGATATTTAATGTTTATTGTAAATGGAATGTTTGCACTTTTGCATTTTTTTTGATAAACCAATTAAAACCATTTTTTATAAAGCTGTTTGGAATTTTTAAAGTTGAAGGTTTAAAGGGAAGTGTAATCCAAATGTGTTGTCTCCATGACAGTCTGTAGGTGATAAGTTCAACCAATGTGTAAGGATACATTAATCTGTTTAATAATGTTCCTTTTATTGGGTAGTTTTGTTTTCTTAGAGTACCTTTCAGCTATCAATACACATAACAGCAGCCATATATATGAAGAGATAACAGACTGCTCATTTTGTATTGTAATACATCACATCAAGCAGGCAGCTCGTCTATACATTAGATGTTTTCTTACCTCTATATAGCATCTAATAGATCTAATATGCAGTATATATTGGATACGCCTATGATTAATTTGGAATGACATTCCCCAAATATACTTCCCGAGTTGTCCCAATCCTGCCCACAAATGTTTATATCTCCCCTCCCTCCACGATATCTTTTGACTGTCCCTTGTATTGTAGCATAAAGTCTGTGCAGCTGTTACAAAAGGTTCCCAGTTTGCCTTTTATTATTCTATTCCATGTCTGCCCCACTGAACCACAATAAATCATTGCAGACCAAAAAAAAGGAGTTAGAAAGATCTATTTTATTTACCATTTATTATACAGATTAGAAAACATAACATTTCAACAAGCATTCTTCCATTCTACTCCAGGACCTGCAAAATCTGTAGTTACGGATACATCTCCAATGTAAGTGCATACTGGAATACAGTCTTTCAACATAAGGCACCACTACATGATCACAAGTTGTAAACACAACATTGAAAGAAGGTTAGAAAGGAAACATGTCAAATACTCATGCAAAACTTTGGATGATCCAGGTAATTAAGTAGTGTAGTGTTATATGCGTTAAATTGCATTGCAGAGTTTAGCAAAAATGATACTCCACAAACTGCACAAGATCCCATAAAAAGCTTTACACATTTCCTGCAATATGGATGAAAACTATCCATGGCAACTTCGAGATACAAACTGCCTTTTACTCCAATACAAGGCCAAGGTGACCTGTGCTTGTACTACAGCCCCAGTACACTGTTTACATAGCACCTGCATTTGTTCATCTCGCTTGTGTAGGGATCAGCAATACATTTCACACAGTAGTTCATTTTCTATTTGGCGATCACTGATCCCTTTCACCTATAGGGTTTGGAGACCTAGCAAGTAGCTCCTATGTATGGGAATGTCATGCTCACTTTAAACTCTGTTATTACTTAATCTGTTGGTGGGGCATGAAGAGAGTCTGTACTGTAAGTATGCACAGTGGGAGGGGAATATATTTAAATAATATAGTAAGGGCCAAGCTCAGCCCCTATTATTTATACTTAATGTAAGTATTCACAGTTTGGTGCTCCAAGCTCATCAGCTGTGACATCTAACACAAAAGGTTGCAGTGGTGTGGATCCTTAGTCATTATGATGGACTGATGCACATAAACATGCTGTATTCTACTGTACAGCAGGGGTTACAATGTTTCCTCTGTACAAGTGTGCACTAATGTTTTTAGTCTGTGTGCATTCTATATACCTTTTAGAAAATGACAAAATTCATAAAATACATAAGACATTGATGAATACTATCAGAAAATGCCCAGTCTACTTTATTACATATGAATAGGACTTGTAGAATGTTTATAAAGTTACAATGTTTAAAAACATGGCAATAACATTGGATGGAACAATAATCTGTTTATAATGTTGAAATTCTATTCCTTATCATTTCCTTATCTCACAAAGTTTGCATTACCATCCACTTAAATTGATGCACATATTATTAGTGTGATGAGCAAGTTCACTCTGCGGTCTGCTAGCTGTAAAGCTGGCCATACACGGGAACGACTTCATTCCCGTGGATAAATCGCCAGCGATAAACGGGGTGATTTTCCCTAGGGAAAATCACCGTTTGCAGACCATCCACGGGAACTATGTCGTTCCCATGATGGCCTATGGGGGGGGGGAAAAAAATAAATAAATAAATTAAAATAAACTCACCCGTCTGATGTCTTCGCTGGGCACCGCAGCAGTGCCCAGCACCTTCTCCTGTGCGGCGGCGTCTCTCTCCTGCACGGAGAGGACGCTGTATACACGTGACGGCGTCCCGCATATACACCGTCATCTCTGTGCAGGAAAGAGACGCCACAGCACAGGAGAAGGTGCTGGGCACTGCTGCGGTGCCCAGCGAAGACATCAGACGGGTGAGTTTATTTTAATTTATTTCCTTTTTTTTTTTTTTATAAGCAAACGAACATCGGAGATCAATCAGGAAATCCGATTGATCTCCGATGTCGGTTGTTTAGGGTTCCCGACGTTTAGTTGCCGTTGGGAACTTTTGGTCGTGGCCATACACGGGCCGAATTCCGTTCAGACCTCACGATATTCGTGAGGTCTGAACGAAATTCGGCCCGTGTATGGCCACCTTTAGATGAAGTGCAGGAAAAGGTGTATAGGGCATACCCTATACCAGGTTATGGTACTGGAACAGAGACAACGCTATGCTTGGCACAAACTGTAGCTTAAGAGGAGAATTCAAAGTAACTTTATGGCACACAGTAAATACATACATGGTACAAACACATCAATTCGGAAGTCAGATTGCAGAACACATTATTCATATAAATGACAAATAATTTGACAAACTCATCCTGCACAAATAATACAGGACAGGATCTAGACTTCCGCTGGGGTCTTAAAAGCGGTGGCATAAGAAGGGTTGCAACTATTTATTATGCCTTCGGTACAGGCCTCCCCTGGCTCGCACAGCCATCCAATCCCTAACACCTACCTTAGCTTTAAATTTGGGTACGTATAAGTTTGGATAGGGCGTAAAAGGCACTTTACCCTTACTGTAAAATATAAATCCATCCCTCTCCCACATGCCCAGTCCCACGCACAGAGGCACAATCAGTATGGCAATCTGAAGCCAGATTCATACTGAAGGCATGTGTGCAAACCATCATAATACAGACAAGTTCCTATCTGTGAAGTGGATGCTTTCTGAAGTCTGGGTCCGGTCCACAGGCATTAAATCTCTTTGAGAAAGTACAGCACAAAACCTTTAACAGAATCTTAAATTTAATTAGACACATTTTCAATTAAAAAAAATTATATTAAACAGAGTATATAATCCCACAGATTTGTTTAGCTACAATATGTTTTGCATATGTACCATAACAGTAATCAAGTGAATTGCACTGAAGGAGGTAGTTGAAGATGTTTTGCACATATACTACATTTCTTGCAGAAAGTTATTGTGAACATGTATGGCATGGTGATAATTTGGTGCCAATCCCAGCTGGCTGCTTCACAAACTATTTTACAATGGGTCCAATCACATCATGCTAGTATGCAGCCCAAGGATAAGTCCTATTCCCTAAACTCATCTCTATAAATGTTGTAAAGCAACCAGGGGGGTTCCTGCCTCCCTAAGCAGAGGTGTTACAGAGGTAGAATTGCATGCTTCTCAGTTTTAGATATGTTACTGGGTAAAGCTCACGTTTCCGTCATGATGGTTCACAACAAAGTAATTCTAATACGTATTTGGCCACAGGAACGTATTTCTAAAGTTATCACACAGAGCTAGCACAAATGGCACATTTTCACACAAGAATAACACAATACAAAAATAATAAAAAGCAACACAATAGGCACCTATTGAAAATGAACTGTCAAGGGTTTGGACTCTTGAAAAAACATACATATTTCACTTCTGGGGTAAAGTGAATCTTTTTAACACAAAACAAAAACTGTCATAATCCCTCTACAAAGCAAACACAGATCCAATCCAACCAGTTCTCCAACTGCACATAACACATTCTCTAACCACCTCTCAGTTGTGACTTTTACTGTGTAAGTGGATAATTACTGTGTATTTCTGTTTTTGTCTCCAACTTTGCAATCCCTTCCAGTTAGCACATATTGGGGCCGATTCAATTCGGCTTTGTGCCTTATTTTCCCCTTACACAGCTTGCGTAAGGGAGAAAATTTGCGCCTTTTTAGCTTGCAGCTCATTGAGCCGCATATAAGAAGACACAAACATGCAGTAATAGACGGGAAAGCTCACTTCGCGTTGGATCGAATCAGCCCCATTAGAATGGTTTACCTTAACCAGGCTAAATTGTGAGTGGTATTGAGGCCACAACTGCAACAGAATCACCATACAGCCAAATCAAAATGGCAAATACAACTGAAATGTTTCACATTTGCCAAGGAAACAGGAGGACATCAGACCGTCAGTCACATTCACATATGACTTCTCTAGCCAGCCCAAGAAATTAGTGCTAGTACCAGGGGTACTGCAGAAATGATTTATTTGGTTTTCTGGTAATGTCTCAAAAAATTTATAAAATGACTAAACAAAAAGTAAACACTGCTATATAGACAAAACTCATCCAGTGGCATAGATCAAATACAGAGCTCAAACTAAACCCTTTCCAATAGCATTTTCTCCCAGAGAATTCCCAATGAGCATTACTCAATAACCGCTACAATACTTAGTCTTGTTACAATACATCACAGAACTAGTCTAACAAAATATACTATTAGAGTTTTAACTGTAAACAAGATGGTCATCATATTATGTGCTGGTTGTTCTTGACTTCATGTCTAAATACTGCTTGTGACTCAATGAAAAGAGTAGAATATCTCCTACAACACAATCACTGCACCAAGAAACAATAAAAGAGTGAGATGTTTTTTGTACTAAAAGGGGTTAAAGTAATTACACTGAATTAAAAAATGTGCAATGTTAAAAATTATATATATATATATATATATATATATATATATATATATATATATATATATATATAAAGTGGTTTACAATACGGTATTTTTAGATCATTTTAACTCATCCAAATTATACAGAACTTTCTTTAAAATTACTTTCATGTTTAGGGCATGTTTTAGACTTTGGTCTGTTGAAAAGGTGAATCAATATTAATGATTTACCTATTCATCACGGTTTTCCACATTGTATTAGAAAGACATCGACGTGTTGTTTTTCCATAATCATATGCTAATCAAAAATGCCTGAATCATTCAAATACGCAAACAGTCAGCACTATTATCTAAGTGCAAAGTCTTTCCCAGTCATCTTTACTGGTAATATGGGAACCAGACAACAAGCCAAATGAAACATGTCTGATCATTACACAGGGCAAAAGTACAGGTCTGCAACACTACTTGCTGGGATTATTAACATTGGTCATCTGACAGATAAACAGGAATAAAATCCCCAGGACAGTGGTCTGATTTATAAAAGGCCTTGAACAGAAAGACAAAGACACTAATCTGGCCTAGCACAGTCTAGGTAATGATACCTAGAGACAACATTTCTCTGTCCGCAGTGAGTATGCATGCACAGCACAAATCATTAAAAATAAAAGTAGATCCTTCCAAAATTTTGCAGCCTAACACTTCATTCCCCAAATCTCTAAATGAATGTGTTTCTTTGTTTACAGTCAAATTATGTATAAAAAATACATAGTTGCTTCTGTTAGCCCACTATTTACAGGCAGCGAAGTAAAATGAGGATGTCAGCAAACAGAAAGCATGTGTATGTATAAGCAGTGTTTCATGTAGAATACAATAATTTTGTATCAATAAAACATTTCAAAATTTATTTTTATGTGTTGACACATTTTACAATCCTCTTGTAAAGGAATAAGTACTTTGAGTGCTTTATGAAGTGCAATAACAAAAATACTAAGTCAAAAATTGCCTAGGGACCCATTCCTACCCTTGCAAATCATTAAAACATGTATTACAAACACGGACTGGTTTTTTGGAGGAGGGCGTTAAGGCATTCTTTGACGAACATTCGGCGCAGAAGATATTTCCACAATGTCTACAGTGGTGCTGCAAAGAAAAAAAGAATAGGTTGTACAACGCTTTCATAATACCATGATACATCTGCACAGTTGCCAAATACAGTGTTATTTACATGGTTTGAAGATGGTTTTAAATAAACGGGAATTCATTTAATAACTCTTTATGCGCAAAAATGGAAATGAAAGTAAGGTATGAGCAGGTCATCAAATACGATGCCTCGACAAAGCCAATAAGGCGAAACGTACGTTGGCACTAGGCCAATGGCACGAGTCTGTACTATTACTATTATTATTACTTGAAGTCCTTTGATTAAGAATATTTTAACCCATTAATGGAACCTAGTTAGGTGATATCTCTAGCAACCAGCATCTGATCTTCTTATTAGCATTTATAATAGCCCAGTATTGGCAGCTTAGCACTATTAGCACTTTTTCTGGTTGAATGGCCCAGCATTTACAAGAGCCTAGCATTGGCAGTTTAGCATTTACAGTAACCCAGCACTGGCAGTTTAGCACCATTAGCACTTTCTTTGGGTCGATGACCGATACACTGTGAGCACTGACACTTTTAGTTCAATAATTGCTGCTATAGAATGTGTATGTATATGGTATAAGAAGTGAAAAGCACGGACACTTTGAATTATATAGATATATATATATTTATACTACACAATAAACTTTATCTGT
>JABWIB010001150.1:29169-45777 GCA_016617825.1 Platyplectrum ornatum
ACTGAACCCAGTAGCCATTTATGCCTTTTTTCTGTTTTTAAATCACTGATTTTCTATCTTTTCACATTTCTATAATTTTTTACATATTTCGCTCTGATCTGATATTTAAATAAATCTCCTACCATTTTAACGGTTACAATAAAGAGGTTATGTTTTAACTCTTATACCCAGTGTGTGGATATTAAATATTGAAGTGCATCAGTTAAAGGGAACCATCTTTTCCCTTTTCTTCTCTTTTTTCTTATGTGTAGTTATTGAGTCTAAGGTCCCTAGATAGCAACTCCCCGTTATGAAAGAAGCTATAATTATATAATAGAGGAGTATATTTATATCACACACACGTGTTTATAGGAGGGTGTGCAGAGAGAAGAGTATTTTTGTTGGCATCAAATATGTTTCCAGATATTGGGAAAATAGTGCATAGGAATGGTGCTGTGATAACCTGTAGGCCAAGGGTTCTCAACCAGTGCAGTGTGTACTACTTGTGGTAAATTGTCCCTAGTGTAAGTGTAATTGCCCCTATGTATCAATCTCCTTTAGACTGTAAGCTTTCGGGCAAGGTCCCTCTTCACCACCTATTCTGTCTGTATTCCTCACTGTACGGCGCTGTGGACGCTTTGTGGCAATAATAATAACCACTGCAGTATATAGTTTACCATATTGAAGTGTTAGTTTTGTTATTGGGCACAAGATGTCCCCAAATAGGACGAAAGACAAAAGCTGTGCATGTAACAGAAAGTAATGAGGAATGTTAGGAGTCTTTATGACTTACCTTTCTTATCGTTACAGAAAACCCTTTCCCACACTCCATGCAGTTCTGTACTTCATGGTCCTCTGTCCACTTTCTGTTTAAAGACTGGCTATTTTTAATCTGTAAAGGAGATGTATAACATTCACATTTGTACTTACAACTATGTATTAAACCCTAATGCATTCCATAAGGGTTCATATTTGTTGCCATCAAAATATAGGAAATGTCACTGTCACCTTAGCATTAAGGTGGGCTGCACACTGTCATTACCTGTAGTGATTGATTTTCTCTGCCCAGTTCCTCCATGGCATACGTGGTTTCATCTACTTTTTTACGTAGTTCAACTACTTTGGCTTGAAGCTTTTCAATTTCTCCCTCACTCTTGAGGTACCTGAAGGAATAGAAAAGTGGGAAATTATTTATGTCTTTTCTGGATTTAATTCTACATGTGCCATAGTTCAGCTTTAATATTTCATAACCAGAAGAAAGTGCTGCAATCCTTTTACAAAGAAAAAAAAAGAACTAATATATTAAAAGCATACTTACCTTGGAAAAGCAACCGTCATTTGTGTCTATTGTCTGAATGCGGCAATTGTTTCTAAGCTTCTAATTCAGCTACTTCTAACGGCTTACATAGGTGTTGAAGTGCCTCCAGTAACTTCCCATTCATATGTATAGAATGTTACCATGGCAGATAGTGTCTGCTAGATTTATAGTGCTACGGTCTATATTAACTACCGGTACAATGTGTGAATTAAAAAGTGTAGATGTTCCCATAGCAACCAGATTCTAGCTCTCAGTTTCCTTTTACATACTATAGAAAGTCATCTAAAATCTTATTGAATGCTATGGGAATGCTATTCCCACAGTGTAATAAATATAGGCCTATGTCTTTCTTTGTTTTCTAGAACTGTTTTGCAGTGAGAGCTTTTGTTTGTACAATTTACAATGATAACTTGATGTACACACTGTATACATGATGCAAATTAAGGAGATCCATACATAAATACTTTTAACCTAGTTCCTCACTGTACTATCTGGTCATTCATGTTGAACCTATAAGGGCAGTGGATACATGCTACACAATAGCCCTGGCTATCAGCTTGTTGGGAGCTGGAAAACCTGTGCTTGTGTGTGACAATCTTTATATTGCAAGTTAATATATTATTCCAAATAATACAGGGTCAAATTCAGAGATCACATGCAATGGCAGCAGGGTTCAGGTATTGTATTGACATTACCTACCGTTCTAAAAGTGCACGCCGCTCATCCTGGTTGTTCTGTACGGTTGCTTCCAGCACAGCAATCTCTCCTCGCAAGTCATCAGTCTGCTTCTCCAGCTCGCTGACCCTGCGCTGGCTGCTCTGCCATTCCTTTTTTAGAGTCGCCAGGTTTTCATTTAAAGCTGTGATCTGCATGTTGAGATTTGATTCGTTCTCCTCATGCTGCTTTCTCTGTTCATCTTTCTCCTTTGCTTCTGTAGTCTAATAAGACAGGCAATAGACATGTATACAGGTTTCATCATATTAGCACAGCAGTAAGAATCCTTACCATGACAAAACAGGTGCATAGTACCACATTCTCATGTATCCCTGCTAAGTCATGGAACAAACAAAAAAGCTTTAGAGTAAAGCTGGCCACACAAAAGACGAAAATCATTCTAGTGTGTGGTCAAAAATATTTTTAAAGCTATACTTAAATGCTCAATAATCTGATTGATTCAAATTCTGGAGGGGAGACAACTGGGCACTAGCCAGCACTTACTAGATGAGTGTTCTAATGATTTGTGTAGATGAAGGGTGGTTTTGCTAGGAAAAATCTCCCCATTTATCTGCACCAATGACTCTGGAATGACCATTGTTCTAGCGAATAGAAATGTCAGCAAGAAAGATATTACTGGGAGAAAGCACTGGCATAAAGTAATTATATTTATATAAATGTAGAATGCATAGTCAGTACCTTTTATTTATAAAATCTGATTATAAAGTATAGTATATTATACAACAGGGCTCTTTAATCTTGGGGTGAATGAGAGTCAGGGGTAGACAGGAACAGATTTCTGGTATGAAAAGGATATTAGCAATATCACCATCTGTTTGTATTACATCTTAGGTAATTCCCTCAGTGACTCACAAGTTTATTTTGCAGCTGTGTATGCTGCTTCTTCCATTCCTCCTCCTTTCTTTTCACATCATCCCTCAATGTCTGCTGCAGATCCTTCTCCTTCTGAAGAGCGGTCACGGAGCTCTCCATCTTGCCCTGTAGCTCGAGCTTCTGCTGAATCAATAGTTGTTTGGCTTCCTCCAAACTGACCACTTTCTGTTTGGAAATGAGAACATAAGTTATTAAAGATGTCAACACAATGTTATTAAAAACCACAATACTGTACACTACGGCCTAAATTTACTAAGCGGTGAGATTGCAGCGAGACTGAAAAGTGGGGATGCTCCCCACAGCAACATCTCACTGCAATCTCACCGCTTAGTAAATTTCAGCCTACATATCAAACGTCAATTTACAACAACGTAATTGAAGCCTGATCTTTGGTAAAGACAAAGCTACAAACGTCTGTGTAAGCAAGAATTTAACAGTTATACTACAACCTCCTATAGCTGCAAACTTTACATTTAATTATTATCATAGTCTGCCTAATTCTGTAGATGAGTCCGTAGTTCAGAGTACAGTGCTAAAATTACTTCCTTAAATCATAACATAAAATCACAGAGCGTATAACTGAGCTTATTAATCAAACTGCTCAGGACACAGTCATACATATGAGTAGCTCCATGGGCAATATAATATGGTGTTTTCCCTGTAGTGATTGATTTATTTTGCTTTGTAATAAATAATCCTGATAAAAAAAATCTAATATACTGACTTTTTATATGATTGTAGAGTAGTTTGGGTGGTATTTGCTGGTAACAATGCTAATTATATAATATATAATCATATAATATGGCTCCATGTTTACACCTTTTACTTATTCATAGTATTAAGAGCTTCATAACATTACATTTTGGTATTCTTCCCGGACATTCTTGAGTTCGTCTCTCTTCTTTACCAGTTCCTGCTCAGTCTTCTCTTTGAGAGAATTTAGATTACTTGCTTTCACTCTTTCATCACTCAACTCTTTGTCAGTGCGAACCTAAAACATAGAATTATATTGAAAATGTTAAATGAAGAGAAAACAATTGACAAGAAAACAACACACAAACGATTGCAACTGCAGAGTGGAGATGTCTTATTAGTACATTTAGGGTCTCTATAAAGTAGAATCGACATAAATACAAATAAACAGAGTTACTGAACACGGTCCTCTTAATTATGGTTTTATTTTATTTTTTTTACACGTTTGTAACCATTTTCTGGTGAGGATTAAATAATCATACATAATAATAATAATAATAATAATAAGCAGTAAACATCCCATGTACTAGACATATTACTAATCATTTTCACACTGCATAACGTATTACAGCCCACAATGTTCATGTTACAGGTAGTCAGACGGACAGCTCAAATTTCACCTAAGCCATTCACAGTTGTAGTAAACTTAAACCCTACATTTAAATATGTGTGCTACTAATTATATAAAGTAACACTACTTTTGCTAAAAGCTTTTCCCACTTTTGTTATTGCTAATGATTTATATCAGTGGTGCTCGACCCTTTTTTTGTGTACCACTTATCCACTATAGAATCAGGTTAAGTACCATTACCGATCCTATTCTATCCTCCTTCTTCCTTTACTATGATCCTACTATTAGCACATTAACTCCTTAGCATTTATTAGCATTCATTTAGTTTTTTAGACCCTTGTTTGCTCTGTCATCTGCCACACATCATGAATGTGAATATTAGTGGAAAAAATGCAACACTCCATAAGTCACTTTTATAGCTTTTGTAGTTACACCCCTGGTTGGTGATAACACTCATTAATATTTGTTCTAAATAATAAATAAAAAAGCTAAATATGTGGAGTATATGTAGTATTTGCTAGTAAATAGGACTGAAAATATATGCAAGTAATCCTTGTGTATATTTATGAAAAACCAGTTTGTATTCAGTGTTTCACCATGTAATCACCTGACTAAGCGGTTCAGTGTTGAATGATAGAAATTTGCAGCATATATGTGTTTGGAAATGATTCACTGTGTACATGAAAACACAAACTAAAGCAGACAGGAAAGGCACGCGGCCATACCCGAGCGCAAGCACAGATTGCACAGTTTGAGAGATTTCATGGTTGACTTACAATGTTTCCGTTTCGCACCATTTCTTTGCAAGTGGCAATTTCATTATTGTAAGAGGTCTGAACCCAAGCAACACAAATTTGCAGACATATAGATTTATAAATATCTTGTTTAAATAAAAAAAATAAAAAAGATAATTACTTTATTATCTTCTACAGTTACCAGACAGAATCAAGGACCATAACCCCCCCCCAATGGCATGATGTGACATTCTGCCCTAGGAGTGCCATTCTCCAACCCTCTCAGTGATATAATCGTTCATAAAAGCAGCTGATATATTATTCGAGGCATCATGTTGGTCTATTTTCAATGTCTTGGTACCTACTGATTACATTATAACAATTGTGTAGGCTATATTATAAAAGATTCAGATGTTTTAATAACTTGTTTCTTTAAACTACAGCTTGGAAAGAAATGCAGTACAGCCCATGGCAAAATGTCAGATATTTTCTATGCTACAGCTATTAAAACACAATGCCTTTAAATTAGGAGTTTAAATGTCATTACATTGTCAATAACCTGCACAATGGAAACACATGCTGCTAAATACCTTATGTTCTTGTAATTCCTGCAGCTTTTGCTCATGCTCTTTGAGTTGGCCGGTCTTTGTCAATATGTCCTGCTCCATGGTGTTCTTCACTGCAGTCAGCTCTTTAATCTGTTTATTCTGGCTGCTTATTTCATTTCGGTTCAATTTTAGCTCCTCCTGGGCTAGGATGAGTTTGTCCTCTACAGACTTAAACAAAACATTGATATATTATTTGTATACTAAATATGATATATATATTACTATACACTGTATAATGCAAATGCAATTGTGTGATATTTGTATTTTTTGCAACCCAAAACCATTATTAAAAAAAAAAGTTCTTTACTTAAAATACTAAATTTAGTCGAGTCCTTGCATGCAGATTGTAAGACACCAACAGTTCTGCTTAGAGTACATCTACGTAACTGGAGTGAAAGGAAATCTGAAACTAACCAAAACAACTGTTCATGAATCATTATATTTATTTATATCTGTTAGTATCATTTTGATATACATACATACATATATATATATATATATATATATATATATATATATATATATATATATATATATATGTTTTTGCATGTTATTTGTTCGCAGTATGATTTTATTTTCTGTATAAATACTGCTAATATGCATGCAAGTGTTTATACTTGTATAAGTCACAAGAATAGTTATTCATTGTTTGGATTCCCTCCTCCACTATGCTGCTCATGCATGATGGTCACATGATGAAGAACTTGCCCTGTTCTTCTTATCTCCTTTATACTAGCTCAGGAATTTTTTTTATTATGTGTGAAGGCGTTAAGTTCTCTGGATGGTAATCCAGTAGCAACACATTTACAATTTCAGCAAGTATAAAACAAAGAGAGGATCCCTTGTCATTCATACTTTGAGATCTTGACGAATTGCAGATACTTCAGACTCTTTTCCATACATATCAGACTGGAGATCTCCCAGCTTCGTCTGGAGGACATTATTGTCTTTCTGCAAGTCTGACAGTTTTCCTCTCTCAGATGCTAGATCACTGCTTAGTGATGCTATCTGCTGCTGCTGCTTTTTGTCCAGTTGTGCCTAATAGTAGAAAAAAACCATATTAATAAAATGTAAAAACTGAAACATATGACATATTACATAATAAAAAAACTAATTATTATTAATAATAATAAACAGTCATCTTACAGGGTTTGGGGGACAAATAGAGAAGGCAATCAGCGGGAAAAGATGGAAAAGGCATAAAGCTGTGATTACAGCGGTGAGTGCATTGTGAGCCAGGAGAAAGGACAGTACTGAGTGATGGTGCGGGAGGGAGAAATAGCAGCACAGCAGCAATATAACAGCATGAAGTGAGCAGAGTAGGATGGAGCAGAGAACCGGAAGAGTAAGTAGAGGAGCCAGAGCAGGGACAATGGGGCTGATTCAATCCGGCTTTGCGCAGCCTTTTCCCCCTTACGCAAACATCGTAAGGTAGAAAAACTTGTGCTTTTTAGCCCGCGGCTCATTGAGCCGCATATAAAAAGACGCAAGTATTTAGTCCCGTAATAGACTTCCCGTTTTTTCCACCATCTTCACGCAGGATTGAATCAGCCCTAATGTAAGAAATGTATAATTATTAATAATAATAATAACAACAATTAATAATAATATGTCACCACATACTAAAATAATTTGAGTCTACTCCTTGGTATATAGCACGGAATTAGACAATGTAACACGGCCTCTACTATTTCTCATGCCACTATGACCAGAGCTAACTAAATAGGTCCTAGCTGCATACACTTATGTTTTTCTTTTGTGGGGCTATGGACAGGGAGGCTGTTTTCTATTTGTTATTCTGTTTGTTTCTGCGGTTGTTGAATGTTCTTACCTACATTGTACTTTCATTCTGCTTCCTGGGTACCACATTACTGTTTATGATAACACTTTGCTTTGGTCCCTGCTGAGATGATTACTTCCTCTTCTTTTTATCATAATTTCCTTGCTTTCCCCCTTTTTGTATATTGTGTTATGTTTATATTGCACCGTGTCTGAACATTTCCTTACTGTTTCAATATTCTATGGTGGTACTCACCATGTACAGTATATGGTGCATTCTTGCATTGATAAAAACACAAAATGTTTATAATAAAATATTTATAATATTTATAATACACAAAATATTTATAATATTAAACACGGCCCCCCTTGATCGGCTGATTGTCTCATGTCTACTTCTATGTTTCCGCTGGACCATTCCCCAGCTACTGCCTCCTTTACTGTTTAACATCCTCATCAGTTGTTACTCCGTACTCTCTTGTTTTACGCTGAATTGTACCATCTGCATCTATTCCGGTCCCTTCCCCCCCCTCCCCTTGTCTTCCCTCCCCCCTTCCCCCCTACCCCCTCTCCTGTTCCTTTTTGTTTTACCCTAAATTGTGTGATGTTGCATTATAAGCTTAGTGCCGTTGTATCTTTTGATTCGCTCCTGTTGAGCGCACTTTTTGTATCTCGACTTCTCAATAAAAACTTTATTTCGAAATATTAAACACATTTTATTGGGGTGTAACTAAATAGGAAAATGATAAAAGTGGTGTTTGAATTTTTCTTACCTACAAAAATTTTAGATATACAACTGCCATAAGCATAGGACCAAGTGTATGTTCTTTAGAAAGCCCCACATAATTGATGTTTTGAATTGTTTTCTTGTATGAAAAAAATAATGTCTACTGACCTTTTCATGTAATTGGGCAGTCAGAGCTTCCATCTCATGTTTGTGCCTTTTCTTATCTTCTTCTGAAGACGCTTGAGTGTTTTTTAGCTGTGCCTGAAGATCTTGTTGAAGTTTTTCTTTTTCTTTTAAAGAATTCTGTAACTTCTCATTGCAAACTTGTGTTTCAGACTTCAACTTTATGTATTCCTAGAAAAATGGGTTAAACAAAATACATTTTTATGTAGTGGCCAAGACAGTTACAGGTTTTGTAACCTAACTTTTATCTAAACGCATTGTAGTTATGTTATTCTTGTCAATGATAACGAAAATAGGATTGGAGTTCCAAAAATGTGTTCCATTTATAAACTGAACAGAACAATGTATGGCCCAAAATGGCTTCAGGGCACACAAATGCTGTAAGCTTATAGGATACTACAAAGCCATATTACGTTATTATGCACAATAAACTTAAGTATTTTCTGTTGAAGAGAACTGAGTCTTTATTGATTCATGGATTATTACAAGACTAATGTGGCCAGTATTACAGACTAAGATTAATATTGATGAGGACAATGACAAATTTGAGCAAGTAGGCAAACCTATGAATGTTAAATAGGACAAAAAGTAATTCATGTATTCCCAGCAACCCATTCTCTTAGTGGAAGCAGAGAGACAATGTTACCTCCTCTTTAGTTGCAAGTAAAGTGCTGAGTTCCTGGACTTTAGCTGCTGTGTCAGCCTGTGCTTTCAGTTTAGCCTTCAATTCATCGCGAGATTTCTCCTAATGAAGACAGGATACAAGCTTAACACATATTTTAATAGTTACACCTTTTAAAACACAATACAACAGAGGCATTCAATAACCTTAATGATTAGTATTCTAATATGTGTCTTCACTGCCAGTGACATTATTTAAAACACAGCAACAAAGTGTTTTGGCCGTAATATGCTTACCATGACCTGGATGAGTTCTTTCCCTGTCTCACGTTCCTTTTCCAGCTGCTCTCTGGCCTTTTCTAGGGAATCTGAAGTTTTTGTAAGTTTCTCTTTGGTATCTGCAAGTTCTTTCTGCAGAGTATCTCTCTCTGAACTCAGTTTTGCCACATTACTAGAAGCCTCTTTCTCTTGTTGTGTCGTTTTTGCCAGGTTTTCTTTCAGCTTTTGCACTGTCTCTTTGTGACTGCTCAGCTCTTTTTCTTGCTTTGAGAACATCTCTTTGGTCTGCAACAGGGAATCTGCCTTTTTCTGCACCTCCAGCTTGGTATTACAAACTCTGTAAAGGCATCATCCAGAAGGGAGCAATGTGAGGACATTGTTAACAGAGAAATGTGCTTCCTTATCCCTTAAAGCCCATAAACGTATTATTAACTATACTGAAAACAATAGACATTTCTTTTCACTTAACCTGGTTTAGATTTTAAAACTTACAAACATTTAATTTTAACATGAATGACTCCAAATTCATAATTGTGTTAATTAAATATTGAAAACATAGCAGAGCTTTAATCTTTACCAATATGGAATGTTAGAAAACAGTAAATATATATAAATGCTCAATTCTAATATTTTAACTGCTCCATAACTGCATCACATATAAATAATAAATTACTGAACAAGAGATAAGACTATGTATGATTAATGACGGGTTTGATATATAAATGGATAGTAACAAGAACTTACATTTCCTTCTCATCTTCCAGTTGTTTGCTCAATTCTGCAACCTTCAACTCTAACTGTGAGCCCAGCTGCTTCTGTTGCTGCAGTTCGTGGACACTTTGCTCGCGACTTGTTTTCACACTTGCCAGGTCTGCCTCCAGTTTCTAATGAATTATATAGGTCATAGATATAGTGTATATGGATAATGTTATTTTGCAGGGTTTTATTGCAGACGCAGTTTCATTCTTATGTTGGGATTCCTTTGTCTAGAACAGGGGTAGGCAATCTGCGGCTCTCCAGGTGTTGTCAAACTACCCAGCATGCTTTCACCACTTAGACATAGTTCACCATTACAGTAATCCTAAATATAACATTAATTATTAATCTTAACCCTAAATTACTAATTCTATATTTAATCAGTTAACTTTAACTGTGAGTTATTGGAATAAGAGGTTATAGGATGGGGGGCAAAGAGAGAAGGGGATAAGTGGGGTAAGACTGCATACGTGAGACACAGCAGCATGAGAGGCAAGAGAAATGACAGTACAGTGAGCAAGGGGGGGGGGGGGGGGGGAGCCAAAGCAGCAGCAGCAGCAATGGAGCTGCATGGAGTGATCAGAGTAGGATGGAGGAGAGACCTAGGAGTGATGACAGTGAGTAGAGGAGTCAGAGCAGGAGGAGCATGGACAATGTAAGAAATGTATTTACAGCTTCTAGCATTGTACTGGTAAAAATGATTGAAATATATAATGCCTAAGAAAAAGCCTAGACCAATAAAACAATGTCTAAGGGTAGTTACCCAAGCATAAAAGTCTTATAACAGGATACAGCTTGATTATCCTCTCATTCAATATATACACGGCAGATGCAATGTACAGAAAGTGAGCAGCAATTGATCATACAGGATCAGATCAATATTGATTTTCCCCTGGCTATAGTCTTTCATAAGAGCACATATTGAGTTCCATCATATACAGCAATGCACACACTGAATCATTTACAAAAAGGGATAGAAATTCATTGCTGCTTAAGTAACACTAATTACTGTGCAACTATTACAAAGATCTTGTTTGACAACTCACTCTAATCTGACCCTCGAGGGCCTCCGCTTTCTGTTCTAAAGTGAGATGCTTCTCTTTATACTCCTTCAGACTTTGCTCCAGCTGATTACTGTGCTCCTGCTTTTCTTGTAGTTTTGTTGTGACTTGTTCAAGTTGAGTGTTGACTTTATTTAGTTCCTACTTAGAGGAAGAAAAGATCTTACTACAAATTCGACTTAGGTTCAACATAAGACTGCACAGTTGCGGCAGGCACTGCCATATTAATAAAAGAATGAAGCATTATTGTCTGTACCTGTTGCTTGTCTTGTAATGCATTTTGGGCTGTATCCAAATGATTTTGTAAATCAACCCTTTGAGCAGACTTTGCAGCTTCTGCAGATAGCAACAGCTCTGTCTTTGCTTTGATCTAAAAGTTAGATTGCAAATATGCACTCATTACAAACAGATCTTTAAAATCACATACCTTATCCCAGGGGTTCTCAAACTATTCTGCTCTGGGACCCCATCTGACAAAAAAAATTTTTTACACGACCCCAAGCAAGTTACCACCAAACATTGCCCCTATATATTTTCACCAAGACATCAGATTATCATGTTAAACAGTGGTAAGTATATGTTTTGTACCAAACTATACAGCTTTATGAGGTTAATTTGGGGGTTAAAAGAGGCTTAAAGGTCCCCTTTAACTCTTTGGACATTACAGTATTTGTGCATCATGACAACTGGCAATCCTATGTGACAAATTAATGTGGAAATGGAAGTGGTTTAGTGAAGCAGTCTAGGTGGCCAAAGGCCACCAATCACCTACTTCGCATACTACGCATGTATTACAGTTGAACCCCACTAGTGCCTGGCGCCAGTGGGTCCCATAGCTCCTGGCCTGCAACTGGTAGACGGTCTCTCTGAGGAAGTCGCGACCCACAATTTGAGAACCGTGGCCTTATCCAATACATGGACTTTACATAATCTATTTAGATGGTATTTTTCTTTTGTAACTTTGACATTGGATATTGGTACACCCAATTATAGGATCAGATCATTTTGTGATTATTTTTCTTGTGGCCATTTATGACCGTGGGTTTTTTTCTGTGAGCAATTTTACTGTGGGCTTTATTCATAGGACCATTTTCCCTGAAAGAAGATTAATTTGTGTATGTATTGACAATACTGGTGTTTGAACTTCCTGTTACTACACTATATTTGTTATGTGTAATAGTACCTGTAAATCTAACTGAACCATTTTTTCTTTACTTTCATTCAATTGACTGGTGAGCTCCCCAAGTGTGGTCTCCAGAGACTGAACATGGTCCTGTGATGCTTGAAGTTGTGACTTCTGCTCCTGGACTTGCTCATGCAAATTATCTTGCGCTTGCTTATGACTCTCCGACTGGTTCTTTAACTTTTCTGTCAGCTGTGTTAACTGCAACAAAAAAGGTGCAAGTGATTTAGGTTTTTGGCCTATTTCACATTTAACTAAGAGATTATGTTCAACCACCACAGGCAAAGAAAACCCAGCTACTTTCTTAATTACTTGGCAGGCAATATCAGCTTACTTATTAGCAACAAGAGGAAACCACATTCTGAGTACAGACAATCTTGGGTATAGGGTAACTACTAGGTCAGCAGAGCCGTTTGGAGACTGCATGCTCCTTAGAAATAGACACAGTAACAATATGTTTGTGATTAGCTCTCTGTATCACTGTATGGTTTATTTTATTTTAATAAAAACAGGACTCCGTACACTTAAAAACAGAATCAAATGGACTGTAGTACTTTCATGGCAAGGCTGGTGACACTGTTAAATATTTATTTAAAATAAGTTAATCTTCATAATTGGTGAATATTTATATGTGCACCAGATATACACCTGTTCCTGCAGAGCATGATTTTTCTCTTGTAATTGGTTGAGTACAGCAGTCTCCCCTTCTCCCGCTTGAATTTTGGCACACAGGTCTTCCCTCTCCTTCTCAAGTACACAAATGTTCTTTTTGCTTTTTTCCAGCAAGGCCTCAAGGTTTTGTATTTTTTGATCTTTGTCACCAATCTGACGTAAAACTTGTTCCAGATCATTCTGAATAAAAAGTAGGTAGGGTTTAAGTGGAAAGAAAAGGTAAAATGACTAAACAGTTCTTTAACAAGTAAAATTAAAAAACAAAAAAAAACAAAACAATACACCATATACCTTCTTGTTGCACAAACTAGAATACAAAAGGGTGAATTTTAGGACATATTCTTTGCCCCTGCTAGAAAATGACTTGTAAATCTATATGCTCATGATGTAAACACAGCTTGACATGTGCAAAGCCCATCATATGGTTGTTACCTGCCTGGGGGGGAGGGGGCAGTTTGTTTTTGTGTAATGTGCATTTATAAGAACGCCTCACAAGGCTCCATATAATCCCAAAGGTGTGAGAGAAGATGTGTTATAATTGGTGACCATAATTGACGACATTTGCAAAGAATAGAATTGGCTGAAAGACAGGTGTTTTTTGACAAAGAGATATTTACAGTCAACATTATCTACATTACATGTCACGTGACTAGATATGCTATGGTGGTAACCTAAAACAAAGAAATGTAAGCCATTAATAGCAGCTTAAAAAGGATAAGGGTGATGGAATTTACCATTGAGCACCAAACACTTAGCCACAACACGTTTCACAGCATTACAGTAATGTAAACATGACTGGAGGTCATGTGCTGGGGGTTCCAATGAGACATTTGCTTGTGGGCAAAATGTATAGTAGACCTACTAATGGCCCACATGAAGTTCACTTAAAGCCCACATGAGTGTGCATAATGGATGCCAAATTGTTCCCTAACAATCTGGGCTCGAAGACTGGGTACACACTTCCGTAAATGTTGCTTTGAAAAATCTCTACTAACCATCTCCAGCTGTACAATGTCCCTGTACAAACCACCTTGTCTACAAAATAATCCCAGAAACCTATGCTGCAGTGACATGCTGCAATGACATACTCATCTACAAAGTGGTAAACCGAATTACGAATCATTGCTCTGAGGATCGTGTGCCACTGAAGTTTTCTGCAGACATCTGGACACTGATCAGAAATATTAGAAGCTCCCAGAATCAATAAAAAAATAAAACCACAGACTTACTGAAATGATCCTGCAGAATGTTTTTGGAGAGTGCACACAAAACAGTGTGATTTGTGCGATAATCATCTTAGTGTGTACCCTGCTTAAGCAGTACTGAAGTACAATTTGTAATATCTTCAGGAGTGTGAAAGATGACATGGAAAGGTCAGATTTCCTGATGTTCTTTTTCCTTACAATATTGTAAATGTATGGTTATTAAATATGCTTTATAGGTTTCTATTTCCTTGTCAATAGTTGGAGATAAGGTGGTTATATATACGTTTACCTGGGCTTCCCTCAGTTTAGAAGTAGTTGCCTGTTGAAGCGTTTGCTGCTCTTGATGTTGCTGTCTTACTTTCTCCAGTTGATGATGTAGATCAGTGGATGTAGAGGTTTTCTCTTTAAGCTATAGGAACATAAACAGAGTAAAACAAAAAACAAATACTAGCCTGCAAACCTACATAATCATAAGCCTTTACTGTTTGGCAATATGTTGTCAGCGATTCTACAATCTTACCATACAATAATAATGCAGAGATCACAACCTTAGCATAGCAGAATGTATGAAACACTGATCATTTTTATGAGAAACATAATACACGAGAGTTCGATTTATGTTTGTACGTAATCATTCACACCTTTTTGAAGTATATATGAGGCTCTATATCATAAAATTATTTGCTAGCTACCAAGATACACATGGAGAAAAACATGTTTATGTAGAATGTTAAACAGCTTACAGAAGGTGAAAGGTGCAGACATTTAGAGACTGCTAGTAGCTAGAAATATATATGCAGAGCAAACATCCAGACCTGCTCCTCGGCACGTGAGAGCTTGAGCTGCAAATCCGCCACCTGCTGCTCCTTGTCCATCAGTTTCTCTGCAGACAGCTGTCTCTGCTCTTTCAGTCTTCCATGTGCTTCCCCTAGCTGGCGCTCTGTCTCCAGTAATTTGCTGTGGAGCTAAAGCACAAACTTAGCTGATCTGCCAGGTACTTTCCATTGACTAATGTCAAATCACACCAAATTGTTATACATCATTTTTACCATAATATATGACAAGCCCTATTGAACATTTTAAAGTTATCTTTCTTCTAACTGGTTTCCGATTATTAAACAGGATCACAATTTATTCTCAGAGAACATCACAGTGAAATGACAGTACTGTAAAAGCTTTAAGAGAACAAAGAGCAAACATTTATTCAATTACAAAATGTAACAAAAACTTTGACATAGATATGTAATTGAATGTGTGATAAAGTAGAGTGTATTCTGCCTTATTACCTTTTGTTAAATCCACTTCAATATTGAATATGTATTGCTGTAACATATGTAAGAAGGTCAATCATATTAAAACTAACCAGCACTGCTCAATTCAGACTTTTATAGCTGTATGCTAGTAGGTATAAAACCACAGATCCAAAATTGTATATGCAAGTTGTATATAAAATATATGTGTATGTTTGTAAACGTAGAAAAACTAAATAGCTAAGCATTCAAGTAACCATAGCTTTAGTAATATACAGCACATAAATTGTAGAACAATGTATGTACTATGGTATATAGCTTTGGTGTTCATCTAGACCTCAAATAGTGTTGGTTTGAAATGTCTTGCAAAAAAAAAAAAAAGGAATATATATATATATTTGTATTTAACTGTATGAGAACATGGAGAACTCAGCTAAAGGTTGGCTCTTACATGAAAACATAATGTGAAGATGGGTCACCTGGTTAATCTCACTTTGCAGCTGCAGACTATGCTGCTCCTTTTCCTCCCGCTGTTGCTGAAGCTGCTTGAACTCTGCCTTGAGATGCTGGTGTTTGGTCTCCACCTCAGACAGTTCCTCTTTTAGTTTCTGGTAGCTTTCTCCCTTCTCAGTCATGTCGGTTTTCAGCGTCTGCACCAAGGCCTCACTGGCCGACAGCTTTGCCTGGAGCTGCTGGCACTCCACATCCTTTTGGTTGAGATTAACTTGCAGGTTCTTACGGGACATGGTTTCTTCATTGTGTTTTTCCTCCAACTGCGTGTAATCCAACTCTTTCCTTAAGAGTTTCTCCAACAAACTCTGTGAATTGCAAAGTACAGACGCCAAGACTTTTTAGGCAATATCTCTCATCTGAATATGTATACATAAAGTGCAGGCTTTATGTGGAATAAAAGCTTTATGGTGGCCGGGGTAGATGATTAAAATGTAGGGATTGGGGAGGGGTAAGGAGGGGTAAGGAGGACCTTGTTAAAAAAATACATTGTAGGATATTTAAAATCAAATAACTTAGAAGACCCCAAACAGNATGGTTTTNCAGAGGGTAGATCATGTCAAACAAATCTAATAGAATTTTTTGACTGGGTCACAAGGGGAGCTGTGGACATAGCTCAGTGGTTCCCAAACTGTGTGCCGTGGCTCCCTGGGGTGCCGCGACGCTCTCATTGGGGTGCCACGAAATGTTTTTTCTGATATGGTGCAATGTTGCTAGTGCTACTTAGAAACACGATTTTATGTCTTGTATAGGAGTAACACAAGATTTGATGTCAACCTGAAGTATTTCTGTTTATACCTAAATAGCTATT
>JABWIB010001151.1:0-29390 GCA_016617825.1 Platyplectrum ornatum
ATATATATGATAAATGACATATTCTTTGATGTGCTTATAATTATCCTCAACCCATTAGATGGATTACAGATCAGGTTCTGTAACCAAATATTAGGACATTATAGTGTTAAACTTCTCCCCATAAGCTAGTAACAATATTATCAGTGAACCCCGCAGCAGGTGGGCCTGTGTGCATTAAATGCCAGGGCTGATTTTTAGTCCCAGTCCGTCCCTGCAGACAACCCAAAGTCTCTCGGTTTGTTGGCATACCAGAATCCATGAGGGGTGCACAGTTACCTGAATTCATTGGTAAATGCATACCTGATGACATATATGTTAACAATAATCTACCCTAAGTAGAGGGCCCATCACCTGGGGATTGAGGTTTTTGCTGGTGATACTTGGCTATACCATGACTAAGAAAACTATCCTCTAGAATTGGCTAAACAGATCCTTACATCCCTCAAGCTATACAAAAACAAGTTTTAGAGTTTTTTATTTGACTTGGTTAATTTGACTAATAATATTTAAATCATTTGCACTATTTGCATGCTCAGCTTTTTTGAAATTAGGTCTCAGTAAGTTGACTGAGCATTACAGACTTCCCAGCTGATTTACTTCACTAGACTGACATTTGGCAAACAGACAGATATCCTGAAGTCAGAGCTTAACCTTCACAGGCAAAGAATGCCTAACAAAAAATGCACAGTCCACCCAGTATTTCTTAAAGCTGCATTACCACCTAGGAAAACGTTTATGTTTATGCGGCCCCCTATACCTAGTATCTGCATTGCTTTTTCCATTTTTCTTTTTTACAATTCTGGATTACAAATTGACTTGAAATAGAGACAGTGTCTATATTGTAGGGACTGGTTAGACTAAAGGAATGACACAGTGACACAACTAAACCCAATATGGGGCAATCAGCCAATGCTGAATAAAACATATGAAATAAAAAGAGTAATAAGGATTAGCACAAAATAAAAAACTTTAATACAATAGTAGAAATTATTATAATGTTGTAGTTATAGTAAGAAAAGTACAAAAACAAGTGTATTGTAGAAATATAACAGGGCTCAAACTGGGGGGGTATATGGGGGTATGCCATACCAGCAGTTCTCCCTCTGATGTAATAGAAAAACTACAGATCTCCATTGACTTCCATTATATTCTATGTTTCCATACCCCCACTTCTAAATGTCCATACCACCACTTCCAAATTTCCACTTCGACCACTGCAACCATATACAATATCTAAGGCTGTCATTTAACACCACAATGAAGGATTTAAAGTGACCATTATGAAATGCAGGTAGTCTGCCATCTAAGAGAACACCACCAATACAGAGACCACCCCCTCACATATGGGGTGAATCCAGCACTTACTGGAACGCTGGGTCTGGAGGATCCAGTTCCATAATAGGGCCGGGTAAATTGCATTTGCACATTTTGTGAAGCCTTGTTCATTTACTTTATCGAGTTGTGATAGTTTTGTGATACCCCAGGGATCACTAAAGGGTTAATTCAGAACTATCCTAGATGTGAGGTCTGGCTCTGACTTTCTAACATTGTATTGTGCAATGATGTGTTTACTGTCTGGACTAGCAGCAGGTGCAAGATCAGGTGCCTGGCTGGTTGTATATCATGCTTGTTTCATGTGCCTAGTACTCTTCTGCCATTGGTTAAGGCCTGTCTGACCTAAGGACCATAAAAGCTTGAAACATGCAAAAGTCAATGAGTTAATGGATACGATCTGGAAGGAGCATATGCAACTGGCAGGTTTAACATCATGGAGGCAGCTTGGCCTTTGACCAAAGAGGAGGTCGCCGAACTCTGCAATCGGGCAGACTTGTCTGAACCCAGTACAGAGAATGAGCAAGAGCTGGAGGGGACCCCATATGGAACGTGGTTGCTGAAGTTGGCCCGGTGGCCAGAGCTAACAACATCTGTTATCAAGGACTTTGATTACTTTATCCCCTGGAGGACTCTGCTTTCATGAGAGTTGCAGCAAGGACTTTTATGTTGTCTGGGATGTGAGTATCTGAAACTACTTGCCCCTTATGTCCATTCATATATATATTCATGCACTGTTCCCAACTAAGTAATTGTATTTAATTGAGTACATCAGAAATTGTATGATGTAAACTTCCTTTATGTTTAGTAACGTAACTTATACCCCTTTTCCCCTGACAAAAACAACTCAGGTTTATGCACATAGACCCCGGTTTATTTTGGTGGAAAAGGGTCCCAAGAAATTAAAGTGACCCAGGTTTTTACCTGGGACTAATGCAGGGTTTTTACCCGGGTCGCTGCAGTGGAAAATGGGTTTCCCTTTAAAACATGGTAGGTAACAACACTCTACTCCATTCAGTGGAAATGGTGTCAACCCAGGCTCACCTTGCAGTGGAAAATGTGTCTTTTCATTTGACCTGGGAAAAATGCAGGGTACAAACCCAGGTCTGAACCTGGGTTCTTGGTGGAAAGTCATTCTTACAAACCCTGTTGCACTCATTGGGCTAGGGAGGGAGATGGTTAAGCAGGTAATGGCTGCGGAGTGGATCTCCTGTCCGAGCCACCTGTATCGGCTTTGGCCAGTGTCTGTGTTGGGGAGGGCAGGGCGTGATAGTGTGGGACCATGTACTACATTGTTCCAATTAATCCTAGGGCCGCATCCTTTTTTATTCCTACAGGTGTATGGGGTCCATGGGGCCAAGGTAACATTCTGGGGTGGCACATATTACCTAATAACCTTAAGGGTTATTTATAGTCATGTGATTGGGATCCCTTCACCAAGCGGCCTGCATTGGACAGGGAGGGAGTCATCATAGTTTATTTTACCCTTTGTCTCAAACTAGTTATAAATCATTATAATAAAATGCATCAATTTTATTTCAGACAGGCATTCAGGCATGAATGTTTAATAATGCTATATAAATAAGAGCTTGTCTGAACCAATAAGTTAGTTATATAGGTTGCAATATCTATTTTTTCTTTATTTAATTTGAAACATCTCATGTAAAGCGCTACGTAATCTGATGGCGCTATATAAAAACGTGTTAATAAATAAATTAAATAAATGTAACATATAATGTAAGATTATGTGTTGTTGATCAGACTTCTCACTTGCCGAAGCCATTTTTCAAAGGTGAGTCTCCTTTTATTGCCCCCACTATAGACTGTAGTGCATGTGGCATAGAACAGGGTTAAATGCATCCTCTCTTGTTTTCCTTTCCTATTTACAAGGGCCCATGAAAAGTAATGGAGTGTTCTCACTCCTTAGTTATGTGCAACCGTGTACGTACTTGGCTGCTTTTGTCTGTTTGCAAAGGACCCCAGTCTATTTGAGTGGTCAGAAGGGACAATGGGCAAGTTCTCTTATTCACCAGCGATGGCCTAGGGAATATTTCCTACTCAGTGTGCAGCGCCTTTCAGTGCCCCTTCGCCTGCCTCTGAGTGACAGCTGAATCACATAAGAACTTTCCAACAGCAAAACCTCAGAGCCAGTGCCAAGAGAGGCCTTGTTGTATTCAGAGCTCAACACAGCTGCAGTCAGTGGGAGGTCCCCCCATTGTCCTTCCAGCACAATGACAACTGCAGAAAAAGATGCTTCTGTACAGGCCTCTATCACCCAATGAAGCAGACAAGATGAATGAAAATGTCAGAAATAGGGAACAAGGAGATGTGAAGCTATTTAAAGGGATTGACACAAGTAGACTGAACATGCCGTCCCTGGCTTTGCTAAAGCCACAGTCCAAGAAGAAAGCTCTTCAGTTGTGTTTTAAGAGATGCCCTCATGGGTTCCCAGTGTTGCCGCTGTAGCATTGAGAAGACATCCTTACCTCTGATTACTTCTTGCTTTTTATACCTTTCTTCGCCTCCTGTTGACAATGAAACCCTGCAAAGTCTCACAAAGTCTTTTTAAAGACCATACTTTTCGATAAATGAAAGTTTACTTGTTTTCTTTGTTTCTTTTTATTATTAAATGTTTATGATTGAAGAATAAAAATAGAAATAAACATGTATTGTCTGTATTGCTTTGCACTCTACAAGCAACCAATGGAAAAAGCCGCAGACAGAAATATAGGGACTAAAGCTGGGTACATGTCAGCACGATAGTGCTTTCTTATCAGAAGATCAGCCAAAGATTTTTTCAAACGATCTGCAAGCTGCATGAACTCCATGTATTAAAATCCTAGAATCCTTTGATGCAGTAATAGGCTGCAAGTTCTCCATACTTTATTTTCAATGGGAATCATTGCTCTGAAGATCATGTGTTCAGTACAGACTGAAGTTTTTTAATTATTCTCCTGCATTTTGGGTGAGTACACACTGACCAGATGTCAGCTGAAAGGGTTGTTTATCGTGCTAGTGACACGACAATCGTTCTTATGTGTACCCACCATAATCCAGAAATGAAAACAAATCAGCAGGCAAGTATGCCATACAATTAAGGGCAGAACATTGGCCACCCTAATTTGCGAGAAACTGCAGATCAAGATGCCTACTAAACAAGTTGTGTACAGACACATAGCAACCAAGCTCCATGCAGTTATGTTATGTTGTCTTGATCGTTGTGTATCATCGAGCTATCCAAGCACAAGTGCAGGGCTCTATACTGTAATGTGTAATGTATATATATGATAGTTTTCCATTTCCTCCTTGATATATCAGAAGGCTTTATATATGCCACATATTTAGGGGAAGCAATTCAGCCCCTTTCCCCCGCATTCTGATGCCTGCTGTTCTGCGGGTCTGTACAACACATCAGTCCAAAACTGTTCCTTGTTTCTTTTGCATTTAACATTCAACTTTAGTTTAATGCTGCAATTTAGAGTAATACTATGACACATTTTAATTTAGATAGATAGATGTCTAAATAAATAGACAGATAGATGACTTTATAATTGCACATTCGTTAAAAAATAAATGTATAAACATTCAACTGAATTTGATTAATGAATAATGCAATTAAGAAATGAAATTAACCTTTTTTCCTTTAATTTTATAATTGTATATGTTAATTATAATATGGTCTTGCACGCCTAATTAATTGTTAAAGGTTATATGTATTAAAAATTCTTTATATTTGCTAGATTTGCAGTTGTATGAAATTACATAACTTTTGTTGTTGCCATGTAATAAAGATGCTATAACAAGTAGTAAATGAATAAATGAATCAAGGTATTTGAAACCCCATTTCAACTGTTTCACAGAGTAACATAGGGGGAATGGGGGTTTTGGAAGTAGGGTGTTATTGTGTCCAGTAATAACCTTTTTATTACACTCTATAATATATATATATATATATATATATATATATATACACGGTATATATATATATTTTTATATACTCTTACTTGCGGCACTCGTAGACTTCTTATGAAAGAAATGTCAGCCAGAGACTGTGGTAGTCCAACGTTTCAGTTCATATTTATTGAACTTTCATCAGGGCAATAACGTGAACACTGCACAACATTTCTTATATACCTCCACCCTCTTCAATTAACACACGTGTAAAGCTGTGTTGGGGGAGTGTCAGCCCCCTCCCCCGCACCTCGTCCAATAGCGGAGAGTCAGGGTCAGGCGTCACTCCCCAGCACGCACAAACTGACATGTATCTATAGATATATATACATTAATCCCAACACTGATAAAAAGGCACTTTAGATTAAGATAACAGATTCAGAGGTGTATATATTATCACAGCACTTTAAAACAAGACAGCAGACCTAGTGATCTGTGTAATATTGCATATCAAATGTGTATATCCACGATATCAAATGGCACTTTAGAACGAGGTAACATTATCCAATATCAAAAGCACGGCACTTCAGACAAGACAACTAAATGGCAACATTCCAGCATCGTGCTCCTTGTGTGTAGGATCTTTACTCCTTGAAGAAAACTTTTACAGTTAAATAGATCAGGAAACAAGAACAAGAAAACTTAAATGGTACAGGCATTGAAGTCTATTAAAGGAAACATAATTCATGACATAAGTTACGGAGTGACAGAAGTTTATGATCAAGGGATTGCTTTGGAAAAACATGGGATTCATTATATTATTAGAAAATAAAGATATGGATTTAGTTTATGTTTTTGATTCAAATTCCAATTAGATTTTAATTTAATAATACAGATGTATTTATTTTATTGGAAATGGTTACATTTTGTACATTATCACACAATACATTGAGGGCTAAATTTACTAATATATAAAACCTCACACCAAACAGGTGTATACACAGCGCTTATGTCTTAATCTTTATTCCTTTTCTTTATGTATAAATAGGTATTTTATGCAAACTTTTATCCTTTCACCTGTTTTATGAGAATTAAACAAATAAACAGTTGTAGATTTAGGGATTTATGAGGGTCCCACCTTGTAAAATGACTCCTCATTAAGACTCCTTCAACGCAAATTTTTTTTGGGAAAAAACAGTTATCATGATTGTGATGGAAAAAAAAGAAACTTTCTTGCCATATGTTGCAGGACTATTAACCAAACTTTTTTTTTTTACAATTTTCAGAACATAGCAAGCAATCCCTTCTCATAAATTCTTACGATGGCTGATAAATGGTTAAAAACTGGGCTTTTACCCCACCCTCCTCACCTGCAGAGCAGATTCTTTGCCGCTGGCCAGTATTTTGCACCCCTACACTTATTATTTTAACTTCAATAACGACAGGATTAAAGAGAATGAAAGACACACTTCAAACGAGGGAAGAGCATTCCCAAATGATTTTTTTTTTCCTCTTGACTCCGTGAGATAACTCATGTTTAAACACCAGATTCCCATTTAAAAAGGGATCAAAGTCTGATCGCTTACTAAAGAAAGTGTTACAAAAGAGCAAAATAGCTTCGGGTGAAATATTCTGAGTCAAAGGTAAGCAAGCAACGTTGTTCATTGAATGGGCATGTATGCAATGAACTGGCAGTATAGGATGTCAAGAAACAGTATACTAAACAGTGAACATTACATAACATATAATAAACTGGTCTATGATGTCCCTAATTTGTTTCATTCCTTGTCATATAGCACTTAATTGACATCACCATTTATATCTAATGTCCATGCTGAAAGCATGCTGGAAATATCAATATACAAACGAGGACTTTTACTTACCAAAGGCAGTATAGTTGAAGATTTTTATGTAATGCAAAAAATCTCTATCAAGGTAATTTCCAGTAAGTGAATAGATGTCTTGAGTATTTTTTTATTACCCCCACTGTTTGTTTGACATTGGAATTGGATATTACTGCCAGGTGCCCTTTCAATTGTCATTGGAAAAACTATAACAGTCATGTTGGTGATCCTTCAATCCTGTAAGAGTTAAAGTGTCTGATAATTAATGGAATAATAAACATAAAGTTTCACGTGATCCCCTCCACTTGGTGTCAGGGGTGTCTGCTAGATATGACCTCTGTCTCATTAATTTTTAAACCAGTAAAATCCTCAGCAGCGGGTCCCTGCAGTGGGAGTTTATTCCTAGCTGCCTGACCTTTTTTAATAAACATAGAATTATTGACTATCAAAGATCTGTGTTGAGGCGATATGTAAATAATATATGAATACACCACTAGAGACTGTTGAGTGCATATAGTTTGTCCTTTTTTTTCTTCTTTAATGACCTTGGACGAAAGGTAACAGTGGACATAATTTTGTTTACAGCAAATTTAAATGCCTGCATTCTTCCATATTCACAACAGGATTTTGAGTAAATTATACATGTTACGATTTGAATTAGATTTCCCAGATCTGCGTGCAAGAAATTCCCAACTTAATCAAAATCACGCTCTCTGTATTCTATCATTTCCATATAGATAAACTTGACGTCCTTCTAATATGGCAAGGGTAATGATTTGCATAAAACACGCCCTGATATCCAACCCACAAGGTGCAGGGTGTTTTGCATAAAACACGCCCTCATATCCAACCCACAAGGTGCTGGGGGGTTCTCTCCTGGGAAGGAGAAGAAAAATGTCGGCAAACTTGACCCAGGCACGGCCTGACCTTAAACTGTGTGTGTTTTTCCAATAGGCTAGTGTAAAATGTCTCGATATTGCATATACTGTCCACAGTGTTCAGATTTCTGTCCTGGAAGTCTTTCTGGAGGCTGGAGGGTATTGAAGTGGGAAGAATATTCCACTTATATAGTAATATCCCACTCCACCTCTCTCTAATATCTGTTATTAGAGGGAAGAAGGGGGAGGAAAAGTGGGGTACGTTTTAAAAAAGTTTTAAAAAAATATAAAAATATCATACACCATATGAACAAGGAACACCACTGGGCAAAAAAAGTAAAAAATGTATTAAAAACAATAACGTAATAAACTTACCTGCTTCGGTGTCTTTAGTCCGGTCCAACTGCATGCGCTGTAAGTCTATTATAGAACTTAGAAATACGTTCCACAACCTACTGCACAAGAGCTGGGACTGAAGCTGAAGACACCACATCTCCTCGTGGGACATCAGGATCCATGTAAGTTTATGAACGATGCTGTCAGGCTTGCTGTGAGCTGAAGCGAGCTTGGAACAGCATCGTTCATAAAAAAAACAATGCTGTTTTTAATTAAGGCCAATATGTGGTCTAATTTTTGCTAGATTTATCATTTTTTCTGTAAATATTATTGCTTGTACGGCTATTTGCCCCATCATATCTTCAATCACACTTTTTCCAGCTTATAAATCATAGGTTAGAACAGCAACAATATTACTAACTGATGCTGTGCCAGACCACTCTATCTGTAGTATGTTATTCATACACAGAAATAGTCCAGCATGTATTGATTCTGGTAGATTGAGGCCAAATCCCTTCACAAATGATTGTCCAGATGTAGCCAAACTGTAAAATCTGCATTTTATTACAAGATATTCTTCTTGGGGAAAAAAATATCTTAGAAATACACAAAGGTTCTCGAAGTGTTCCCAGAAGCTCAGAAACCTCACTATTACTTGTTATATGTCACAACCACTTTGAGACTTTGTTGGAACAAATCACTTATAAATAAAAACTGAATGGACTGAGAGGAAGTTGGTTGAAAAATATTTGTAACTCAGCTTCCACTGAGACCAATTAGGGCAGCATCCATTTTGAAGAAGGCCTAGTAAGTTGCACCTGCACTATTGCTTAGAGCTTGATGTGGGTGCCACCATCATATATATGTATAAAAATGGGTATGACATGTCCTCTCCAGATGTATTAGGAACATGTGACTCTATTTTTTATAGGAATAGCTTCCATATGTAAGCACCCCACGAGTGCTCATCAACACTGATCAGCGGTCACAGCTGGTTTCAAAGAGGGGACTTATACTCATTATGCGTCAATCTGCATTTTGCTACTCTCCCAATGGGAGGCTTAAATAGCAACATAAGGATCTCTGCCAAAGTTAGACATGATGCAGCTGTCTCAGGAAACCGCTTTAGCTGTGGCTATATGCACAGGCCCAGGAGTTATGGTCTCTGACACAGATAATCCTTTTCTGATATAAAACAAGATTGTTTCGCTCTGGAATGTCTAAGCGCTAATGTGCTCATGTAATGTAATTGCATCAATTAATTAGACCATGTCCTTTCATGTTGTGATGCAAAAACTATTTATATATTGTATACTTGATGCCATATATTCAAAGTTGTTTGGGTGTGGCAAAGAAGAGAAAAAAAGAGAAATAAAAAATGATTCCACCAACAACCACACAGAGCCATATCTAGACTAGGGACCTAAATTTGATGTAGTAAGGCTATCCCCTGTGTATTTTCTCACTGCACGCCCCAAAGCATGAGACAGCAATAAAACTCTGATTTGCAGCTGCTGCCCATGAGTCACCTGCAAGCGAGGGATCTCTAACCAGATCCAAACTTTACATACTGTTGACTTACACACGCCTTCCTATGAGCAAAACCATGTTGAATTGCAGGGGAGGTAAAATGAATGTTAGTGATTGCATGCAGGAAAATTGCTTTATTTATACATTTTGCACACAGATACTGACCAGTGTTACTGTTACACTGTTATTAGAATTAGGCTAGGAAACATTATATCATAACTCTAATACTGTTGACAACTAATAAAATTTAACTCCCCTGCAATTCAACATGGTTTTGCCCACTCATGACTCAGAGTAAGTCTTAAGTCAATAGTACATAAAGTCTGGATCTGGTCCGATGAACTTAAGTGTCAAGGGCCTAAAGTTACTGCTGGATTGGAAAAGTGTGGATGTTTCCTATTGCAACCAATGACATTTGAGCTCAAATTCTCCACCGTGCAAATGAAACTGAGTGTTTGAAATTGATCGGTTGCTATGGGCAACATCCCCACTACATACCTCCCAACAATTGCTGGGGAGAGAGCGGGACTGACATGCCCGCCCTCCTGCCCCGGCCAAACCCTGCCCCTTGCCAGACCAAACCCCACCCCAACTCCTCCCAGCCCCTCCCCTACACGACCAAACCCCGCCCACCCACGGCAGCAAAACGAAAAAAAAATCCCACTAAGAGGGAGGGACAGCGGGGCAGTCCCCAAAAGCGTGACTGTCCCGCCAATATCGGGACACTTGGGAGATATGACATTATTGTCTTACAAAATTATTGTATTATATGGCATATAAACAAGGGTAAGTACATGTAATTCAGAAAGTACAAATCTACAATACTTAAACATGGCAGGCATTGATTTAAATTTTTAAGTGGGGGTATGGAGCTAAGCTCCAGCCCATCGTATAAGCCCTACCCCCTCCAGACCCACATTTTTATTTTTTTAAAAAGGTTTTTATTTTTGTTTTATTTTGTTCAAATTGCATATAATATAAGCATATTACAATCATAAGTGCTTTCCGGAAGAAACAACAAAGCGTATANTTCAAGATTTCAAGACCATTCCTAACAATGCCCATTCAGGGGTCAAAGAAAGGCAAGTGGACAAGGTGTTCAGTGAATTAGTAATTTGCTTAAGACAATGGAACCAGGCTTTTTATGATCAGGTTAGTTTGAACGTCATCTTGGTTTGCAATATTAGTTTGATTACTTTTGTTAAACACTTTTAGGTAAACGTTCATTTAGTACAGTAAACAATAATATTGAAAAACAATAAATTTAGAAAAAATATTGGAATAAATTTAGAAACAATATTGAATCAGATGTACATTTGTAGTATATATGATCTGTCAGTTCATCATACATTAGATATGTCATATTGAGATATATTAGTTTTTAAACTACATGCATGTTTTGCATTCAGTCATAATTATCAACAGTGGTTACTCCAGCTAGGCTTGAAAAACCCCTATTTGAGAGTGTCACCTGCAACAGATTCTTGAGCCTCCTCCAGCAACATCAGAAGGAAGAAATTCACCTTGGAACGATCTGGTGGTGTTTTTGTTTTATATAAGGTATATGAATGTACGGCTATTGCTATCTGCAATAAAACCTTTTTTTATTGGTTGTTTCACCTCCAGCCCATTTAAGGCTGAATCACTGAAATCTTTCCGGATTAGATCATCATATACTTTGAACTTGCAGGAACCTATACCTCTATACATGTGTGCCACTTGTTGATATTTTGATTTTATGCAGTATATTTTGTAATAATCTTTTATAGATAATTCTAGCATTTGAGTTCAACTATTTTATGTTTTTTTTAATACTTTGATTATAAACGTGCCTGATCCATGCTGCGCTATTTCTATCTACCCTCATTGTGGCCTCTGGGCCTGGGATATTGTGAAAAATGTGCTCCCACATACCCTCTTCCTTCATACCAACACTTTTGAATACCAACTTCAAGCTCTAATTTGAGCGGATAATACACAATCCATGTGTATGCGTCTGGAATAAGTTTAAACTAAAAATAAAGCTAAAAAAATAAAAATGACAGTATATTGTTCATATATCACATTATAACGTAACAAAATAGAATGATCATTAGTAGCCTGAAATGAATAAAACTTTACACAATCGTATATGGGACATTTGCTAATTTAATTAAATCCCTTCCTCTATATATAGGATCATTTAAATAGCAAACAGTAATCATTCTTTTTTCTTTGTTAAGATTAATCCATAGTCACACTAAATTATACTAGCACACTGGAAGATTACCATCACGATAATTTGTCTGCAATGTTCATTTGAGTGAATTGCTACCTTAATGAACCCTCCCACACTGTCACATCAATTATGTTCAATGACTTCACAGCAATTGATATTTATGAAATGGTAAGAAAGGCCGGCATGGTTCATCAGTAAACAAATAATAATATAAACAGAAATTACAAACCCATGTGTTTACTGTTACCTTTACATCAAGGAGCCAGCTCTATTTTTAGTGACAATTAGCAATAAAAGATTATGTGTGTGCCAGTCCCATACACTCTGCAGTTTCCCCGTCTGTACCAACCCTGGGAGAGCCTGGGAAGCTTATCTGTTTTAGTATCTATGGATGTATCTATTAGCAGATTATGTATATTTTCATGATTTCATGTTTGATATAGTGGTTTCAGTTGCAGGTATAGATGTAAGTACACGCACAAACAGGGCCAGGGGACCTGATTCAGAATTTCTGGCGACCGCACCATTCTTTTATGAATCATTTATAGTAAAATAAAAAATATATATTTTTCTAAAGTAAAAAAAAAACACATAGACATATTTCTTTATTCTAAATTATTTTAATATTTTTTTTATTTTTTAAAACTTAATGAAGCAGGTAATTGTCCACAAGACAATACCTGCTTCATAGCTGCTGCGAACAGCTTATACCATGCCTGGGCTGTTTATAAATAACTTGCCAGCAGCTGACAGTTTTGCACTTTTTCAATAAATGTTATTTACTGTTTTGCATATGCTTTAATAGTCCTCATAACTGACATGTGTACATGAAGGAGCCTACACTACACTGGCTTTCCGTCTGTTGAAATAGTTAATACTCAGTTCTGCCAACACGTTGATAAGTTTAATTGCCGTTTTGCAGGCATGAGACAGCTTAAAAATCAATACCATCGATTTGCAAATCTTCAATGGAGTTATACATTTTTTTTTTTTTTTTTTAATGGATGGACATCAATAAAATAGTACATATTTCTTTACATGGTTCTGTTCTTTGGATTCTTTGAAATTAATTCCCAAACAAGATATTCCATATTTTTCAAGCTGACAAAGTTGTATAAAAGTAACTAAGAATCCTGATTGTGTTATTGTGTTCTGGCAGTAAAAGGACGGCTGTAATACTGTCTGTGAGGGGTTCTGCAATATATCACTGTCTCTAGATGGAAAGATTATGATGGTTATTGATTACTTGTCTTTGTGGCAAAATACTTTTAGAAATTATATACAGAGCTTCCTCCTGTTCTCAGAAGCAGGCAATTTACTAATTACGGAGAGAAGCTGGATGGAGGGTAAGTGTTCTCACAGCAAGTTACTTTGGACAGAGCTTGTTATCTGTAGAACAGACACCAAAAGCCACATTACTGGGAAAATGAATGAAAAATGTGTTTGATAGCACTTTACCATTAATATAAATCTGGTTTTAAAGCATTAAACTAAGGACATTTTACACTCCATGGACAAAACAAGTTCTTTGATGGGAGTTAAAGGGGAAGCAACATTTATGTGATTGACACAATATAATTTAGGAATACAACAAGTTATTGGTTTTTGCCAAATAAATCTTAGGTGCATGCAGGGCCAGATTAACCACATGGCGTTAAGGGAGGTTGCCTTGGGGCCCCCAGTGTAATATAAATGAGGCAGACATGAAGGCTGAGCAGACATACACAGGGCAGAAATGGAAGCTGGACACTTACAAGGTGTTGAATTAAAGACTCGACATATACAAAGGGTATAAGTAAAGACCGGACATTTAGAAGGGGCTAAAGAAGAGGCTGGATTTACACAAGGGGCAGAAAAAGAAGCTAGACACACATGGTGCAGACACTGAGAGTAGACACATGTCTTGTTTAATATGCATGTTAATATGTCCTGTTTGTTATTGTTCAGCAGGGGTCCCCATAGTTGTCCTGGGGCCCCACAAACCTTAATTTGGTCCTGAGTGCAAGCATTGGAAAGCTAAATAAATAGAAATGACACTGTTATATCATATTACTCTAGAAATGTATGACTTTATAGGCACCTGCCTAGTCACCAGTGATTAGAAACATAGAAAGTGATGGCAGAAGAACCACATGTTTCATCCATTCTACCTTGTTTTTTATTTAAAACAATACTGACCCTAATTGTTCCTTAATTTAGTGTGAGCTTTACAATATCCTTATATTGATGTTTAAATTGTATTGAGTTTAAAACGTGTAAGCATCCACTTCCACAGATAGGAAGACAATTAGACATGTAATTCAGGGTTATCGACTCTGAATTGCTCCTGGATTTCAGCAATTCTCCCAGTATCCCGGGAGAGACAGCAAATCTCATGAGACTGATCCCCCACCAACATACTGCCGACTTTTTTCATTTGTCCCAGGAAGGAAAAGCTAAAAGTCAGAAACCCTGGTATAACTACAAAGGGAACAAGGAGTGCAACTGCCAGCCTCCCCTCCTCCAATTTTTTCCTCCCCATTTGTGAAACTGTTCCCAGTATGGTATTCTGGATCCCAGAAGTAGAAAATATTGGACTTTAGAACTGTAGAGTGTTGTTACTTTTCAGAAATTAAATGACATTACATGAGCTGCACGGATGCACATACACAATGCTGGAGAAGTTTTCCAGCACCATATAAATTAGAGATCATGGACCGATCCCAGGTCTTACTAAATTACATTGTTTTCCACACCCTAAGGTCACAAGAGTGTGCATTATCCTTTATTCCCTGGATCCAGTGAAATATTAATAGATTACATGGCACTAAGAAACACCGTCTTAAGAGGTTTCTGTTCTGCAAGACATTGGGCCAGATTCAGTTTTTTACTCTCATGACTTCTCTCATGGGCAAAACCATGTTGCAGGGGAGGTAAATTTAATTAGTTGCAATCAGCATAACAGGTGACAGCTGATGTTTCCAGCCCAAGTCTAATAACAGTGTAACAGTAACGCTGGTCAGTATCTGTGTGCAACATGCAACAATAAAGTATTCTCCCTGCATGCACAAACCGACATTCATTTTACCTCCCCCCTGCAATTCAACATTGTTTTACCCATGAGAGTGTAAGTCATGAGTGTAAGTCATGAGAGTGAAAAGCTGAATCCAGCCCATTGTCACCTGGTCCTGACACACTGCTTAGTTCCAGACATCTACAGATGTGTAATGCACTATGGTTGCTTATATCAGTAACTCTGCATTGCCTCATTAAAGTCGTAGGCCTAAATTTACTAATCTGTGGGATGGAAAAAGTGGGGATGTTGCCAATAGAAACCAATCAGATTCAAGCTCTCAGTTTCATTATACATACTGGAGAATGTGAGGTTGAATCTGATTGGTTTCTATGGGCAACATCCCCACTTTTCCAATATGCCAGTATAGTAAATTTAGGCCATAGACTGTGAACTTACCTGCATCACATCTATAAACTCAGCATCTGTTCATACATTGCTGTTCAAGTAAAAGCTTAGGACTGGATTCAGACTTAAGTACACTTTGCATTCAATAGCTCCTTGTTTCATATGAAAGAGCTCTCCTAAGTATTGTACATAATATGGTAGAGAACTTACTATCCCAACCTTGCACATTAAGAAAATTAGCAACATTCAGAGCCTTACCTTAAGGTCTACACCCACAGCCTGTGTGACACATGTCGTACAGAATGAGATCTGTATTACAAGCCGTCTCCTGATATTCCGGGAGAGTCTGAATACCTGGTGTAAATAGACTGTTGTTATTAAGTCTGGATCTGGCTCTTAATTCTCCTGTCTTTCTATAGAATATTCAGTGTCTGTGCTATTCCTGGTTTATACAAGTAAAGTGTTACCTCCTAATATAGTTTGAGCTTATAGATATCTCATTGTACTGTAATCTATTATATACTCTGCTTTGATTTTACAGCAACAGATTGTCATATTCCCAGTGGGTTCATCACATACTGTAAATTCAAATCTACATTTTTTTAAATTTAAATAACTTTATTGATTGCTTATCACCAACACAAAATATCCGTTACATCATAGCTTCCAAGTCATGGTTTCTCCTGACCCTCCTTTTGGCCAATTCGTTCTATTGTAGTGATTTCTCACAACTTGAGACCCTGTCATGGGTTAGGTATTCTATGGTATCATCACTCATGTGACCATGACATTGTTGATAGAGTGTACCTTTACTGATGTTATCTCTTTAACCTGGTTATGCTTTTATTGTTATATATTCCGCATTAAAACAGTGCTTATTTAATTCTCATTTGTACTACCATACTTATATTTGTATATCTGATATGTATGTTCATGATGTATGTGTTGCACAGATGAGCAGTATAATGTATTGTTCTTTTCCTTTGACTTGACTATCTCAATATAAAAATATTATTTACAAAAAATAACAAATAACATCCTTTATATATCAAAAGTACAAATCCAGATATGAGTCTACATCAGTATAAAAGCTGCCATTCACGAGAATTACTTTGTTCTCATGGAATGTCGGCACCGCAAACGGGGTGATTTTCCCTAGGGGCCATCCCCGTAAAGATGTCGTTCTCATGGTGGCCATAGAAGACATAGAAGACCTGTAAAAAAAATAGAAAAAAAAGAAATAAAAATATACTTATGTTACAGATGTCTTTGCTGGTGACCAAAGTGGTGCCCAGCTCCATCTTCCTATGGTCAGGTGTCTCCATCTTGCACGGAAAGGACTCTATATATGCGTGACAGGGTCAAGCATATACAGCATTCTCTCCGGCTGCACTGGAGGCACCGGAGCATAGGGAGAAGGAGCTGGGCACCACTCTCGTATACTTACTTGACAGTAAGTATATTCTTATTTAATTTTTTTCTATTTTTTACAGGTGGTTTATCAGAAAATATGTTTGATCACCGATGTCGCTTGTTTATGTTTTTCTGAGTTTTGGGGGTTGGGGGTTTTTTATGTGGCCATGCCGGAGCAATTTTTTTCACAAATTCCACGAATATTGTGGGTCTTGGGTAAAATTCGGCCCGTGAATGTCCACCTTAATACATGACTTATAAAAACACAATAAGTTCAAGCAGTCAAAACAAAAAACAAAGGAGTCATTTGAGGCAACTTAATGAGGTGAGGAGTGAAGGGGTAGAAGGAGACACAAGATAAAGGGTTAATGGATGCAAAACACTGGAAGACTTGACAAATACAGATATGTTAATATTCATTCCTTCTGCATCAGCCCTAGTAGGCTGTGAGAGAGATGTATTCACCTTGGTAATATCTGAACTTTCTACCCTGAGGATACAGGCCCCTCTAATGCACTGGCTGAGGCAGGAAAGCAATGTGTCCGGCTACTTCTGTACACGACTAATGAGCTACTCAATGGAATGTAAAGGTCCGTCACAGAGACGGCTGGAAGGAGAGCCACGTTTGATCAATGATGCCAACTTAACTCAACGTCATCATTAAAATTCTGAAAATCAATGTTAAAACAATCAGAATTACACTGTTGCTGGACAAACGAGCATGGGCGGCCAAGATGTGACATGCAGAGAAGGAATCTGTAAGATCCAAAGGAAATTAAATTAAATCCCAATTATGAGACCCCTCTGAAACAGAGATCAGTGAGGATTTAATGAGAGACAACCTTGACTTGAGACTTTATGCATAAACTGTCACAATGGTTCATCAGTGACCATTTTCCACATAGAACGCAACATTTAAAAGAAATCTTAATATTTTGTACAAATTATATCTTGCATTTCGCATAAAGGCACATATAATCCATTTAAAGTTCTCTGCTTTAAACCATTTAGAGTCTCATCTTTCTTATGCATTTATTATAAAGGTGTTTTGTTCTTTAAGAAAGAGAAATATGTAAAGAAAATCAAGTTGTTTTGTCAATGTGTTGAAATGTTCTTTTAACGTTCACATTATTGTTTATTGCATGTTACCTAACAATCTATTGTCATCATGGTGTGACATGATTGAATAAACACAATATCCTCTACATGAATAAAATGAAATAATGAATAACCTCTTAGCCTTTGCACATTTTATTTCAGGTACATAAAGAGTTAACTATCTATAAAAATGATGCACAGCCAATATTTCCTGTTGATAGAAAGTAGTATGGCAATGAAACGAAATACACTTAAACATATCATCGATTACTGTTACTTTTAGATTTAAAGATTCTTTAACATTCATGGTCATTTTAAAATGTACATCACTGATTTTGTAGTACATCACTACTATCATGTAACCATTATATAAATGACCTGAATTTTTCTTCTCCTGAGTATATCGTCTATATAACAAAGGCACAAAAATGACCTATTTCAGCCAGCAACATCATTCAACTTTGTGATAGTAATTTTCCATTTGAATGAACATCATACATGTTTCACTAAATGTCCATTTCACATTCAGTGATTCAATTAAACAAGCTTACTTTATTTATAAAAGGAATATATATACCAATGGGATGTTTTCTTAGCTCTAATAGGTAAGGCTGGCAATGTTATTGTAGTAGTGCAGAGAATGGTTTTAATTCATGAATGTTTCTATTGAAGGGTGTTATAACATTTGACTGGCTATAATCAAACTTATTATTAATGGATCAGATTTATACATCTATTAACTTGGATATTCCAAATTGTTGGTGGGACCAGATTTCTGGTTTAACTGAGAGGCCACCCCTCACTTGCACAACCCTCTGATAACTTATTCAGAGTATACTAGCTTAAAATGGATGCACTTCAAATTTCAGAAAATGCAAAAATCAGGATTCTCCAATCTTAGGGGCCGATTCAATCCCGCGCAATGACAGGAAAAAACGCAATTAGCACGATGCCTAATTGAATCGCCCCCTTAGTGATAAGAAAACACTTATTTATCAAAAGTAAAAATACAGTCTATTTTATTATCCTAAACGTCATTAGGTTCATCGTTATCCTAATTATAAGTTATCAGGTATTAATATCATTTTAAAAAAACTTGTGGATAAAAAGTAAAATATTATCAGTTTCTCTAGAACAATTTTCAGATCATTTTATATATTCAATGTAATTCAATTTAGGATTTGTGCAAGTGCTAAACCTATTATCATGTCTTCAACATTTTATCAGACTAGTAGGTCCATTTTATTATGTGAAAACTGATATTTTACTGTAAGCTTCACACTTTCCCACATACTTATTAAAGGCTTAATAATATAACATGAAAGAATAAAAGAAAAGCACTTTCAGATAAGACATTGCAAAGCATTAGTACATGAGTGAACATTTGAAAGAATTGTCAACACAGAAATAGAGAAATAATAATATGGCAGGTAATGGTGTTTAGGTGGGTTTTTTGGAGTTTTAACTCTTATGCTAAAGCAAAGGAAATGCAGTAATGTAATGAACATCCATCAAATGCAGAGCCCTGATTGTGACATGAACATTAGGAGCAGCTATTATAATTTAATAATGTTAGGAAAAGTATTACATTTAAACAGACATTTGCAAATACATGATAAGCCAACAACCACTTTCAAGGTTTTTGGGCTAGGATGTTCCTAACTTTCGAACAATGAGAGTCCCGATGTTGGTTACATATCAAGCCTTATTAAATTGAGAGTTAACTCGCTACATCCGTAGCTTCTGTTAGCCAGCACACCCTTTCAGCTACTGGTCTCAGCTTCCAAACAGTGACACCAGGGTTCCAACCTAAAATTTGTGTAATGTCCTTAAATAAAATGGAGGAAGTTAGGATCACACATAAGGACTAAGCTCAGCCCTTACTGTATTACTTTTCCCCCTTGGATTCATATTGCACTACTTATCTGAAACTGCTATGGGATCACTGTGCATTGTGGAACACTGGACTAAATATCCAGATCTGTACTGGTATGATTTAAGGTGCACATACACACTGGAAATGCGGCCACTTTTCTTACCTACATTGGATCTGGTCTAAAGTTATCTATGGTTATTAGTTAGACTCCTAAATGCTTTATGCATTCTGAAAATACCCAATGGGGTTTTCTTTTCAACTTACGAAGGTCTACCTTGTATACATATATATATAATATTAAAAAAAGAATCTATATATATATATATATATATATATATATATATATATCTATCTCATATAAATACCAGTTAATACAACTCATTTTTAGAGATTCTGTGGAAATGTTGCACACAACTGTCCATCAGAAAGCTGTCAGTAAGAAAGTGACAGCAGCGCTATAACTAGCCTTTGTTGTAGAGGCATGGAGAGCGACATGCAGAATGCCAGAGAAAGCTGCCACACTCTCACAGAGCCGAAAGATACAAACTGTCTGCGTGCTTCACTCACTCTCTGTTTATTAGTATCCGCCTGCACTGATCTCCGGGTTGACAGGCGAACAAGAAACAGCACTAAGACAAGCAGGAACGTGCTTCCCTCAAACGCAGAGAGGTGCAGAGAGATTTCCACTGTTATTTACAGTACTAAGTAATAAATTAGATTTACTTCCTCTCACCACTGTGAAACACAAACAAATGCATTATAAGCCCATCATTGAATTGTCTACTGTAAATGCAAAATACATATTTATCCTTGATATAAGGCATTACATTACTATTTTTTGTGTTAAGTATGCAACAAAATATAAAACTATGTATTATTATCTCTCTTCTTTACAGATTAAAATATCAAAGATGAATCCTGTGTTACATCCAAGTTTAATGTGTAGATGACCACTATTGGGTGATGGGAACTGGTTGACATAGACACTGTTTACGGACTGGTCAATGCTCTAAGTAAGTAGGTATACTGGTAGGTTATACCCCTTTTTTGTTGCTGATCATCCTTTTATAAGCTTCATCACATTTGGACCTCCAAATTCAGGAGCTCTTTATATGCTCTTCCACATTTCTTCCACTTCCACATTCAACTTCCACATTTCTTCCACTTCTACATTCCCACTTTGATCACGGGACTGGATCATAACCTAACCTTAAGGAGAGGAACATGATAGGCTCAAGTACCTTAGAAGAAGGCTGGGCTTAATTTTGGATCAGTGAGGCCATGTGGTCCATTCCCTGGAGAAAAGACACATAATGACAGATGCAAAATTTGAACTTCACCGTGGATGGAGCACTAACTACATTAGCAGTGGAGTAAGAATATAGGATTGCCAATGGGAGTCCCAACAGCAGGAACCTGCCTTAAAGTGTGACAGTCTGCGACCTTAGGGTAAGGTGGTGCTGTCAAGTATAAAACCATAATGTATTGTGCAATCACACATTTACATACTGCAAAGCTAAACAATTAGGTTTATCACCTGAAAGTAAAGTGAGTGGGGCAAGGAGGTAAATACATTACCTAGTATTAAAAATGCTTTTTCAATAGACAAATAAAGATGTTTCTTTTAAAGCTGTGAACACAGTTGCTGTTCAAGCATATTTATTTAAGGATTCCAAGGGGCATTCCTGGCACAAACTTAAGGGGAGTTGCATGGATTTGGGAATAGCAGCATTTAGTACAGGGCTAACTAAACACGCCAAATAATGTGACTAATCTACATTCAATGCTCAACTTCTGATGCATCCAGGAAAGTAAAACATATTTAAAACATTTGTAATAAGTGTAATGCTAAACATAGGGCCAAACTTCTATAAACTTTGTAACTTCAGACAGTTTCGGTTGGGGAGTATGAATACTCCTCATGCATCCGAACAAGATCACTGGACCCTGGTATGTACTCTAAAGGTTGTTCTCCTTGTGTGGCCAGCTACTCTGCCTCTTGTTGCAAACGGCACCTCTCCCTCCATCGCTGTTCATGGCATGCCACACATTCTTGCCCCTTTCGGCTGTCTATCCTGCATGCCCCCAGGTTTCTCCACCTCATCAGTAATCCTCTTATACTCCTGGATGTCACCCCACTCAGATCTTGCAGGTCTCACATTCACTGGGGTAGGCTCTTTGGCTTTTGTGTCAGGGACAGGGACTTGGAGGATGGACGTCTCTGTGGTGCTTTCTGCTAACTCGAACTCTCCAACTACGAGCTCCATCACTGTACGTGCTCTGGGTACCAGAACCAGACCACAACATGCATAAATCAGGTGGGGACAAAATAGAGGAGAGAGTATGGGCAGAGTAGAACAGACAGCATAGAGAGCAGAGCGCAGGGACAGGGTGGAAGAGAGAATGTGTTCAGAAGGAGAGGAGAGAGTGAGGAACGAGTAGAGGAAAGAGCATGGGTAGTGTGGAGGAGAAAGCAGAGAATGAACAGAGTGGAGGAGAGAGCATGGATCGGAAGTCTGGATGTGGTCCTCTGTCCACTGATTCCCTCCCTGATAGACGACACAGGCTCTGTAACTTGTATTCCTAATAATATAAAATATAAGCTACTGCTAGGGAAATCCTTTAGTAAGGCTAAAGCATGTACCAGGTAAGCTAAAATTGCTTAACACTTCAAACAATAAAAAATAGTGCAGAAAAGTAACCAATTCAGAAAGCGTGTCACAAGCCTAACAATCCAGGCGCATTTTTTAAGATTCGAGAAATATTACACATTCATGTTTAAACTTAAGGCAAACTCACAGTCGGAGAAATCAATCATATTGTGATGTGAAAAATATTTTCTCATTCCTGACACTCCTGGTGTAAATTATTAATAGCACCCTGCTGAATTAAGGACAATGCAATAAAACAAGTTAATGCATGTTATGATGATAGCAGCGAGTGCTATGTGGGAGGACTGCAGTAATAAAGATGATAGAGATGACAGTCTGGATATCCCAGATCGTATGATAAGATGGAACTCTACAGATTTATCTTCTTGCAGAAAATAAATGTAAAGGAGCAAAGCTGGTAATTAATTTCTTCTCTAGTGCTTATTAATATAAAAGAACCAACATGTCTTACAAATGAAGTCCTATGTTAGGTGTATGTTCCAATGGTCTGTATGGTCAAAAAGGGATCTTTATATTATTTACATTTTGTAATATCACATATGCTTTGTTGTAATATCACATCAGTTGAAACATCACATCAGGAATGCATTACCACTTTATTACTATAAATATCATTCATACTTGTCCAAGTATTTTTTTTTAATCTTGACAAAAGACATAAGTGGCGTGTGGGTGTCCACTTCATCCCCATAACAGTTCTGTATCTAAATAGCTTACTGTTTACTGTACCCCTATAACAGGGCATCTAATTGGCTTACTGCAATATTACACATCGTTATTGAGGTTCTTTGCACAGACAATTGTAAGACCTGCAGTGTAGGTACAGTACTAGACTATACATTTAGAAGACCTGACATAGGCTGTCTCCAGAGCCTTGTATTTTATTAACACTTGTTTTCTTACCGTTGTCACTTTTGTATTTATTTTAATATTTCGCTTTATATACACAGCTATCTCTCTCATGATTTGAATGAATATCATGAGAGAGATAGCTGTGTATATCATTCACAGTGTTCACAGTGTGTTGAAATGACTATACTATTACAAGAGTGCACCAATAAAAGGAACTATTGTTTCCTTTCTTTTGGAGGCCAACAAAGCAGAACAAAATGATTGTATAAATTGTCATCAATAGTGGAAACCTTTACCTGTCCCCAATCTCAAATGGGCACTCTCTCTCTCTCTGCTTTTCTTCCTTATATACAGCCTTTTATATGGACAAGAAACATAACCAAAATATATGCTGCTCAGACACAACCAATCTGCAATGAATTTTAGCATTAAGTTTAAAAAAACCACAAGGGAGATTGCTTTCCCCAAAGGGCGAAAAAACTGAACAAGGTGATATAAAGGGAAACAACCACAATCTTAAAATGTTAAAGGGCATTGACAGATGAGATGATAAAGCAAAACATTATATGAATTACATCTAGAATTACAGTAAACATGCATAGTTTCCACTATGTAGGATTACTATAAGGTATAACAAAAGAAATTATATTAACCCCAAAACCAAAAATTATAATAAGCCATTGCATAGTTACCACTGCTTTTACATTACACACATTTAATACCTGTTGTTTGTTTGTTTCTTATAATGAAAAGTCAGGTGGACCACAAGAAAATAAGCATACACTGCACTGTTACTAAATGTCATTTTACAGAATATACTGTGAAAATAAAATAATATAGTTCCTCTCCTACGGGTGCAGATGGATTTTTTTAATGGGTTTCTTGGTTTTTCTTGAAAGTATGAAAGATCTGCATTAAGGAAACACCTACTCACAAATCACAAGACCTTAATCGAAGATGACAGTCCCCTAAAAGGGTTGAACTGTGTTCCACTTTTTAGCACATTTTTTATTTAAATGTTCTTTTAGTTGCAGATTTTCCAGGATACGCTTTCTGTTCTAAATGGCTGTATTTAGAAATGATGCAGCCGACTGTGTTGTGTTGTCTGTGTCAATATAGAAAATAGACATTTTACCTAATACTTTATTGGAAATGGGTATATTGTCAAATTATCTCAATTTCCAAAACTACCCATTCCCCTCTTCAACATTCCTCTCTCTGGCTCTCTTCGGGCTGCTGCAGGGGCTAATGAATACTGGGCTACAGGTTCTCTGACTGGGCTGCATTCAGGCTACTTCAGACCAGGCTTCATTGGGTTACTATAGCAGGTTAGGGAAGATTAGGCTTAGGTGTAGGCTGTTATAAGAGGAAGGTTGGGGTTAGGCTGGAGGGTTAAAATGAGGGTAAGAGAAGAGAAGGATTAGACTAAATGTAATGATAACTGACAGCTGTGACTGATGTATGGTCAGAAACCAGTGTGTACGGCAACATCAGAAGTAGAACCATTTTAATATATCAAATCATTAGAAAAACTTGTACTGTATGCACCAATCTTAACCTCTTAACCTACTATCAAAGTAGATATAGTTATGAGTCTGAGCTACTTCTAACATTACATATCTTAACCCTAGAAATCTAATAGAGGTTGCTGCTTCTGTTTTTCTTGAGGTCACTTCACACATGCACCCCCCCCCCCTTATTGTCAATTCCACAGAGATTAAGAATTGTTTATAACTTATGCTTTAGACTTTTTTCTGCAGTATGCAATATACAGCCCAATATCATGCTTACATTTATAGAGTCTGATACTGAGTTAGGAGCAAGAAAGATAAAGTTAGCAAATATGCCACCACAAAAAACACATTCTACATAGCAGGAAGGGATGAAGAGTCATTTCATATTTTTGCGTGGTTGGCTTATACATGTTTCTTCTTCAAATTAAAGGTGTTTAAAAGGTGCAAAGACAATTGAGTTTTCCTAGCTGAACTGTAGAAACATAGAAGTATAGAACGTGAAGGCAGATAAAAGACACTTGACTCATCAAGTCTGCCCAAATACTATATATTTTAAACCATACTAATTCATTTTTCCGCATATTTGCTCAAATCTTTCCACTTTGAAGTATACCCATGTCCACATATTCTAAAACATCATCTATTACCCATAGCCCACTGGATCCACCAATTCCACTAGTTTTTTCTTGCATGGTTTTCAATGCACCATTTTAATTGCCTTTCTTTACTCACTTACCTGATCTTGAGTTGAATGTATACCTGATTGTTTAGTTTATGTTACCATTCTTTTTCATTGCACACATTCAGAAATGCTACACTCCAAACCTGAATGTAAGTCACTTCATTACTGCTTACATTCTAAATTGTGTTTAAATTAGGGCATTTCCACGCAACCACGTGTTATCCAGACATAAATGCAGACATAATTATGTACACAGATTGGGTCTGATCCACAGTTGCACTTACACCTTTTTTAGGTCCAAAGGTAGTGCATAACAATGTTGCAAGGTGAGGGGTGAAATGCATTTTACATTGTATGTAAAACACTTTTTTTGCACAAAGATCTCACAAACAGCACAGCATTATGTTTAATCTGTGAATTAGACTTACTGTAAGGTAGGAAACTTCACCTCTCAACTCTAATTCTTTTCTTCACAATTTAAACTTGCCTCCCCTGTAGTTCAATGTTTGGTTTTGCCAGGTCTACATTAGCACCTGTTTTTCCCTCACTCCTATACTCTAATACCAGGGAGCTGGTGAAACCAAAGGTAGGGTAATGCAAACTTTGCATTTTGTTGCTGTAAAATAAAATTTAAAAATGCAAAATAAATTATAAAACTTTTTTTTCTCTTCAACTTCTTGATTGTCCACTTGCTTTAAGATTGCTTAGACAATGTGCTTGGCTGCTCTCTGCGTAAGCTCTCTGCCGTTGATGTAGAGATTCAGACATGCTGTTATATGTAGCTTTTGACTCTTGGGGTGTCAAAACATTTTACTTTGGGGGGGATGAGTCCCCCACTCCTCAAGCACATCCTCACCTCCCCTCACAACGCCCCTTCTAGTAGCTGTGTGACAGGCGCTCCTGTCTTATGCAGGGTGAAGTATCCAGTGCTATGGAATCACCCTATTAATTTTATATTAGGTTGTGGTGTCCTATTTATTTGCAAGTACAATGAAGTAAAACGTTTGGGTATAGGATCTATATATATTAGATACCATGTTCAGTTGTTGTTAAAAATGGAACTGCAGCTGGAAGTAATTAATACCCATGATATTACATGAATAAAATCACAATATGACCCCCTGACATTCTAATGTAAACAAAATGACTGGTATTGCAAAATGTGAGAGTCCAGCTGCCACGTTTCTCCCAACAGTTGGACAATGTCAAACTCATTGTTATTGGTTAATTAGTCTATTATACTTGAAGTAAAGAATTCCAAGAGCGGATCCTGTTCCTTTCCAAGCACAACACTACAACCTGTACACTCATGTTATGTCTAGCAGGCAAACACTGTATACAGCACATGTTCACACATTTATAAGGTTACAGGCCTACACTATTGTGACTTTACATGAGCAGCTCCCTATTGTAGACAATCTCTCACTTAATAATGCAATATAATGTAAGTTATATTAAGCTGGTTCCAGAATTTTTATTTATTTTCTTTTCAAGAAAAACTCCAAGGTATCAGCCAATGTTGGGTCATAACATCCAGATACATATGGAAGTTGAGCTAAACTTTGATTTGTGCATTTAGCCTATTATGTAATATTTTGTACAAAACATTTCACAAGATGCCTGTATATCTGGGTATTAATAGAGACTTCTTCCATGGACACACGTCAATCAGAAGTCATTTTAGTGTTACTACTATGTATTCTAGCATACCAGACAGTTCTCCCATCTTGCTTGACCACAAAATACTTAGTGCACCTTTCTTTTTCTTTTTTTACTACCCTCATTGACCATTTCTTATGGTACATTATTTATTCCCATAATATACAGTTATACACTTTCCCACACCCCATATCCATTTTTAACAATATATATGTCATAGATATTATATAAAAGTAAGAAAACTTACATACCATGGGGTTTTCAAAACAAGATAATCTAATTGTGGCAAATAGAGTTTAATACCATACCCTCTAGCATATGATGCTAAAAAGCTGGTACACCCAGGGGTGTCTGCAAAGGGGATTGTCTCACCAAGGAGGTGTGTCTTTTTTTATCTCTCAGTTCCTTATATGATAAGGTGCCAGAACTCATTTTACACCTTATATGCAGAGAGGGGTCCCCTGTTGCTAATAACTATGCAGCCAATGCTCCACACCAAAGCCTGCCATAACACAAGACAGACCCTGGCCGAAATCACCCAGGGTCTGGTCCTTGAAGTAGTGTGCCACTGAGTGGAACTACAGTTAAGGGTTGATGGTGCCACCTTATAAGATTTTCACTGCATAATGCTAGAGGGAGTGCAATGCATATTGTGGCACCTGGTTCCCAACTCGCTTGTTCCACCATTGGTAGGCACTGACCAATATGCACTCTAGAGCATGTTCATTCCAGGATGCATGTAGATTTCCTGGGTATACACAGAACCATGTAACCCCTTCCCCAACCACCACCCATGATGCACCTGTAGCCATTGGGGCTGATCCAGAGTTGCACTTACACATTTTTTAAGTGCAAGTGTTGACCTGAGCAAAACCATTCTGCAATTTTAAGGGTGCAAATAACTTTTAATTTTATTGCATGAAGAGAAAACACTTTTCTTTTTGTACACAGAACTTACAAGCAGCATAGTTTTATATTTAATTTGTAAATTAGAGTTGAGCTTGGACCTTACCTATCAACTCTTATTCAGTTTACACAGTTTACATTTGCCTCCTCTACAGCTCAATGTTTGGGTTTTTCCCAGGTCTACACTTGCACCTGTTTGCCCTTACTCCAAACTCGGGATCGGTACCATTGAGATTTGGTTAAGACAAAAATGGGCAGAAGAGTTAAAATGCCCATTTATAACAGGATGCCCAAGGGCTTTTTGGCAAAAGCAACAACATTAAAACTGTTAGTTACACATGGAGACACATTGAATGACAACTTTGTGAACATCACAGCAAATTATGACTGCAAGGTATTGAGATTAATGGTTGTAATTGCATTTGCATGGAAGACTTTTAGCAGCATGTTGAACACAAACATGAGTTATATTAAGCCACTATATTTCCATTAACGCACTGGAGGCATGTTGTTGATTTTATTGCCTTCATTTGCAATTTCAGTGGTGTAATAAATAAAGCCCTTCCGTGTCTGGGTAAAGGAACACTGCTGTCTGATAGAAAAAGGGAGATTGCTCTGTAAGCTAGGAGAAATAAAAGGAAATTCGGGTTTATATTACATCCCATTAATTGTAATGAAACTGCTAAACTGGAAATGTACATTCATGTTTACTTTGGAACTAACAAAATATCCATCACAAGCAGGATTATGATCATTTTCAATAACGGCGCTGTTATGTGAATGGACAAATCTATTTTTCTCAGTGCGCCTCATGCTTCATGGCTCTTCTTCCTCAGTCATTGCCGCTTTATATTGTTTCATCTCCTTTTTATGGGTAAAACGTGCAGACCGTGGTGTTTCTGCAAGCGTACCTACTGAATGCAAAGTGCGGCTCGAGGAACACTACAGCTTCATGGTTTAGATAGAACTTCATAAAATCAATAAATGTAAAGAAGAAACTATTACAAATGTTAAAGTGTGTTTGCTCACAAGTAATAAACCATAGGCAACAAGTGATTCATATGAAACTGCAACAATCCTTATGTAATACCCCGCCCTCACAGGGGGTTCGTAAAGAATTGGAGCAGTGAATGAAAAGAGATGACACAGATTTTACGGGTTTATTCCACAAAACATCAATGCAGTATCAATAAATGAACAATTACAATTATCACTAAATAAATATTTACAATATCAATGAATGAACAATTGCACTATCAACAAATAAACATTTGCAATATCAATAAATA